>CAAKHB010005690.1:35928-62804 GCA_901007665.1 Aeoliscus strigatus | reverse complement strand
CCTGTTTCAGGGTGAGCACGAGCGGTAGCTGCTGTTGCTGAGGCGTCGGGTGGATACACCTCCGCCTGCACTTCACTGACTTTTGGAGACTTGTGTATAGCTGTTTTTCTCAGTTTCTGCTGTCTTTCCAGTTCTAAATTTTCAGCCTCAGTGATTCGCTCAATTAACACCTCATCTGTGACAGCACGGTTACTGAGATATGGCTTGAGCTGGAACTTAACTGCATCACTGTAAAGACCAGTCTCTATGGAACGGAGGAATTTTTTCTCGATAAGCTCTGGACTAAACTGCTAACATTCCTCACCTGCATCTTCATCACTAGATTTTCTCATTAACTTCTCTTTCAGTTCTATTGCCCTGAATAATACATTCTGTGCTGACTCTTTTGGGTCTTGTGTCATGTTCATCAGGCGATGCAGTACGTTAGAGGAGGTGTCCACTTTGTAGTGACCCTTGAGTATGGTCTTGAGGGTGTGCAGCATCAGTCCTCGCTTTATTTCCAGCATCTCTCGCAGATGAAGACCTGGGCTCACAGCTCGTGTGACTGCCTCAATGATCTCTGCTTCTCCATGTCCTTTCCGCTGTCCAGACTCGATCTGGTTGATGAGACTTGTATAGGACAACTTATCCTTTTGTCCAGCTTCACCAATCTGTCCAATTATCCGGAACTCTCGTCTCAGCATCACCTCGAGCAGGGTGGCTGGTGCTGTAGTGCCAGTCCTGGTGTCATTTTCCGTTGTCCTGATGAAAACAGTTTTTAAACATTCGCGATCGCCACATACAGTCACCGAGACTCACGTGAAAGCGCACTCTCGCACTCTTAGCGCAAGGTTTCCTGTTGCTAATCACTACACGGACAAATCACTAACACATGCATGCATGAACCTCAAAAAAATAGGATCAAAAATAAAGATAACATATTCGCCCGTTGATTATGCAGTTTCAACTGTCCATCCTTACCTGCAGAGAGCAAGAAAAACAGTTTTTAAACATTCGCGATCGCCACATACAGTCACCGAGACTCACGTGAAAGCGCACTCTCGCTCTCTTAGCGCGAGATTTCCTGTGGCTAATCTCGCGAGACTGTGTTCATCACGTTCACGTTCAATCACGCAAGTCATGTGTTCATGACTGAACACACCCGGGATGTAGCGAACGCGCCCTCTGCTGGTCGGGGTTAGACACTGCATCATATCTTGAAACAAACAGATACATAGAAATATAACCAAAATATACCACAACAAACACTTAGGTACATTGAAATATAACCAAAATATGCCACTGCTGGCTATATGTGCCACATATGCAGTTCCGAAAGCACCCATTGATTCAGGTGAGGAGGAGTAGGGTTACATCTAAAACCTGCAGGATAGGAGGACCTTGAGGACTGCAGGCCACCTCAGCAGCAATAATTTAAGCAGCTCATTGATGTTTATGTATTAAATCTAACAACTCCATCAGATTGAGTGCATCTCAGCCTCAAATATAAAAAAACAAAACCAGTGATGTGCGCGTGCGCACGTGTCTGTGTGTCTGTCCATCTGTCTGAAGTATGTTTGAACTGCATTACCATAGTATATGCATTGACCAGAGGATTTGCTTAGATTATATTATATAGATATTAGATTATATCTTTACTCTGCTCATTCCTGCAGAGATGGGACACAAGAAAGGCACAATTTGAAATTTACGATGACAACACAATTTTGTGCACTAAAACACACTGTAAGACATGCCATTAGTATGAAAATCATTTTATTAACTGCCTGATGGCTCTGGCCTTTCTCTGTTGGCACTACTGACATGATTATCCTAACATCCACAAGAGATGTAGGTTTGCTTTTACAATATTGATATTTAGCATAAACAGTGTCCAAAGCAACTCCAAATCAGGCGGTGAAGATATCCACATATATGCATGTATCCGCAGCCAAAACAGAATTTTAGGAGTGCAACTGACGCAAAAGGAAAGGCCTCCGAGAGCTGCCAGGAGCACAGTGACAACTAAACTCAAACCTACACTTTTTTTGACTGCAATGGTGGCACACCAAGTGACAATAAGACTGGATAAACAGTATGAAAAAAACACACACAGCTTCAGAGAAAAGATACATTTTGTGATGTAAAGTGAAATTAGTTTTAGAAACAGACGGCAGACAAACTCATGGCTCCCTGAGAAAAAGATTTTTCCAGGAGGGGCACTGAACTGAACTGATGTGAAATCCCAAAAGACCCAAATGAACTATTAATTAATCCAATTCACATGTCTCAGCCTGATCACTTATTCACTGTGTGACTTAGATTGAGTTGTGTTATACCTTGACATACACACATTTGTTACTCATTTGTAACACTCAAGCAGGACTCACCTTGAATAAACAAGCTGGATGGTCCACCAATGCATTTTGACCAAACACACAACATATTGCTCTTGTATGATTATGTCTCCCTCTGAATTTCCAGACCTTCCCACTTGCATAGGAAAAGCCCTGTGTGGCAGAGGGGCAGGCAGGCTGAGTTCAGTGAAGTTTTAATGTGACATTTGCTATTAATTTGGTCAGTTAATCACAAATGCTCACTATTCTCCATAACTAAGCTTTTAATGCCTCCATTAAGAATTAATCTCACCCTGCTTTGCACTTCAACACTGGGTGAGCTCATTAGAGACAAGTCTCTGAACATGGCTCTTCCCTACCCATGACACAATGCATCTCACTCAGGGGTGTGAATTTAGTCTATTACAATCTGCAGCTCAGTCTGGTTCACAGATCTTTGCTTTTCAGGGCATCTTGGCTAAGGTGGGATCCACTTGTCTGAACCTCTAATTGCTCTCAGTCGGTCACGTATGGCAGCCTCCACCATCACTTTATGAATGAAACATTTTGCAGCTCTTCAGAAGTGCAACACATGCTGACAGGTGCTCATTCATATTGTCCTACTTGACAGCTTTGTTCTTGCATACATCCTTCTTCGCCTGCAGGAAAATTATAGCCAAACAAATCTGGCCTCCATCGTCATTAATTATGACCGTTTATCAGCCTTAGGAAAAAGATGTGTTCTACCACACGGTAAACCACAATCAGTGTGATGGGAGAACTATAATGCAGTGCAGCCTGGATTTTATTCATTTAATTAGAAATGGTGTTGAAGTCCATCACGCTGAGGTGAAGGGAGAAACGGGCACACAAACATCCATCAGCACACAAATCTGTCAAGTGAGTGTGTGCACACCGCTGTGTGCATGATGTATGGGTAAAAGGGTGCATGTAGGTGTGAGGGCAGCAGGGGTTTGTAATATCACAGCAGAATGCATTTGAAAGATTTAATTTTCCACCTCTCCCTACACCGGAATCGGTGTGCCGGATTATAGCTGCACAGTCGAGCTGGGGGAGAGACGACGGGATTGTAGAAGACATGCAAAGTATTAGAGTAGATGTCCAACTATTCTGTGTGTGTAGCCTGTTTGTGCTGTGGGCTGCTCCGACAGACAGATTTTGCATTACACCAGTAAGACAACACTAAGGGAAAAGGCAATACAAAGAGCAGAATTATACACCATACTTAGGAAATTGCAGGATAAATCCTGAGTGTAAAGTTGAATACAAATGTGCAAATGTGGAGTGGAGCTATCAGTGGAGCTGATTGAGTTTAGTTTCTCAAACATACATACATCACAACTAGATCAGAGCAGAAAAAGTCCAATACAGTCAACTGTGTCATTAAATACTGCTTCTTTGATCTTTAAAAATCAGTATGTGCTAGTTTGTACAGTATGTTTGGGATGTGTGCTCAGCTCTGTGTGGATGAGAGCAAAGCGGAACGGAGCCTTCAGGCCCTGGATCAGCCTGACACAATCAATGAGATCAATTAACATTGGGCCCAGCTGAAAGCAGACACTATATCAAATCCATCAATACTCCACTGTGTGCGTGTGTTTATGTCTGTGTGTGAATGCTTCAGGGATCAGTATAGAGTTTGTTGTCAAAAAAGGAACATAAAATATGAATAATTTCCTCACACTGGCACAGGACCATTTTGAGCTGGGGAAAAATGTGATCACGCAAGCAAGTAAAAAAAAATAATACCAGCAGCTTCCTAAAAACCATGACACTGAAATTTGAAGCTTTAGACATACGGTATATGTTGATCATGACAAGACGATAAATCAAGAAAATAAATCCACCCTTTGTGACATTCAGAGCGTCAGATTTTTTTTAATCCATATTTATCTATAACTTTTATTCACTTGAGTTTACTGATGTTTTTATTGTAAATAACGTCGCTCGCATATCAAGTTCATCATTACACATTTCCATTTCTCATGTACATAGTCACACACGGTTTTATGGTTTCTTTCTCTGCAATGTTTGTATTGTATTCTCTATTTTTTTTTTACGCAATTGCATTTTGCACTGGTTAGATGCTAATCTAGACTAACCTAATAAAATGGACCAGCAGCAGTTGGTTTTATTTACAGGTTCGACAATCACAGCATATCCGGATCTTCAGATGCCTTTTCTTGCAATGTTAATGAAAGTGAGAGAGAAATGTCTGCAAAATACATTACATGTCATTGCAGTGGAGGCTTATAGTTTGAAAATAATAGTAATAGTAACTTCCAATCCTTGGTACCTTTACAAAGTGCCGTCAAAACCACAGATAAACAGGCGGGACTTTGCAGAAATTGGTACCTTAAATAAAGGTCTAGTGGGATCAGATGTATTAAACTTCTGTCCAGTCCTTCAGCCATGTACAAATCCTGCAGACTTTTTATTTGCATCAAGCCTTTTAGAGGAAGTTTCAGATAATATGTGTTTTGGGCTTGTTATAGTAAATGCTCCAGTGCCTCCTTGGTTCCAGACAGTTGTGTTTGACTTAGCTTTACTGAAGGCCAATACATTTATTTATGTAGGGAGCTGGGAAATTATAATTTAGGGTGTGCTGGTTTCTAAATATGAAATCCCTGGATCGTTAGAAGGATTAGATTGGAGGGAAAAGTGCATAATCAGCTCATGGAAATCCTGTAGTCAGGGAGTCATCAATATCCTTGTATCAGCTCCAACTCCGACATTTTGAAATGCAGGGACAACTGAAATCATGATTTCAGTAATGGACAGTGAGCAGGCAGAATGAAAGAATATAGGCATCTAATTAGCATTTGAGTGCAATGTCATTAATGGTGAGGTTCTTTGGCTGAATGAGTTGAGAAGAAAAGAAATAGCAGAAACATAAACAAATATAGCTTCGCTGCCATCAAATTTATTGCGCTGACTTCACCTGATGGGGAAAAGCTATGGAGCCTGTGTCATCTCTCCTATCTGCTGACAGGCCAGTCAATGTGGTTAATGAACCAAAGACATACTATAGGGAAACACACTGTTTCAAATAAGTGCTGATACATTGATTCATCTCACCTCCAGCCATTACAGACTGGGCAGGCCACTCCTGCACCCACACATGAAAGATAACTGGCATAAGAAGATATTGAACAAAACAGAGGAAAAGTTCTGCTGGAGGATCGATGTGCTCTTCACGCTTTGTATTGTTATAACATCAGAACTGATTCATTCCACATGGACCATCTGTTTTCAGACTCCACATCAATATTCATGTCCTCATGAGGCTCCAATGATTCCTTCATCTGCAAATGTCCATCCTGGTTTGGAAACCCCCCACAAAATCATAAAGATGAAGCATCATCTCCTCAATACTCTCTGACTTTCACTGTACCCTTATGGGACCATAAAAATGAGCAATATAAGATGTCATTGCCTTTCATGGGACAGTAACTTTTCTCAAACAGCTTTCAAGTGTCTGCAGTCTCAGAAGTATTTGAATAGACAAAAAGTTAGTCAGCTGTCCCACACACTCATCTCACTGTGTGTTTGAGGGATGAATATTTTCTGTTGTTCACTTCAGCACTTCAACATAGTGAGAGTTTTGGGATATTTATTATACTCTCATATCCTTTGGCACAATTCTTCTCTCACATGAATATTCCATATATACAAGATAAACCCTGGTCATTTAAGTTTCCTATTGACTATATGCGAAAAATGGGCTGAAAAATAGGATTTCTATTATCTTCCATCTGCTGTGCATTCTCCCACCCCCAGGAAAAGGGGCTTAAAGACACTCTGATACAGCCCACTAGGTGTCCTTACCTCACTGCCCCAGCCCAGATTGGTTACCTCACCACGGGCCTAATTGGGTTGTGTCTAATAACTACCGTCCCCAGGGTGTGCGTTAATTAATAGAAAATATAATTAATGCCATGGTGATGGATATTGGCTCATGGATCTCAGACAGGACCTGCTCACTATTTGACCTATTCACCAACTTATCTCTCTCTCTCTTTCTCTCTGGGGTTAAGAGTTCTGGCTCTGAAATCGGCTTTTTGAGCTTTACTCCAAGAATAATCCTATTGTAAATACACACAGTGATTGTTTTATTTTGAGGATGCAATGATGTTTGCACTCCTGATTGTGAAACTGTGTGTGAAAATTAACAGCATCAAAGATGGAGTGAACCACAAGCTGTTCTACCCCTCATTGAGGACACCAACAGTCATCCATTGAGCTGTCCTGTACTCTGTCACGCCTCGCAGGAAGATGCTGATGGATTCACCCTTGATCCTGCCCTCCCACTACGTGTCTCCTCGCTGCCCTCCTGTCACCATCTGTCTGCTGTATCCTTTCACAGCTCACATACAGTTTGATTCTATGAGAGCAGGCTTTGACTGTTGAGCATTATCTCCCAGCACAAAGAGATCCCCCACTGGTCCGTTCAGAACTGAAGAAGCTTCTCGGATATGGCAAAACATCTTCAAGCTAACTACAAGTCCAGTTGCCTCTGATTTAACCCAGCAAAGTACCATGACCTGGATGACTGAGCCTGAACCTTAACAGACACAAAGAGACCGTTTTATTATTTCAGTTTGTGCATTAGAATTGGATTAACATCAGTGTTTAGAGGTGAGAAATTACAGTTTTTCAACAGTAAACTGAAAAACTTTTTTGAAAAACTAACGCCCCGTGGTGGTAGCTTGTGCACACACTTTCTGTAATTACCATGTTTGACTGGCCGCGGCTGTGACCAGGACTGGGTCCATGGTAAGCTCTTAATGAGCATCTTGGAGGAAACTAAATGAAGCGAGAACAGAGTAAGAAGAGAGAGAAAGAAAAAACAGACAAATAGCTGGGAGCAGGGTGGGACTGAGTAACGGGGAGCTATCGTGGTGTTGCACTGTTACTTGAGTTGGGTAGGTGTTAAAATACATGGTGTTAAGGATTTGGCAGGATTAGAGGAGTGAATATCATCTGCATACAACGAGACACTGATGACCATGCTGAATCTGCATATATGAATGTTTCTTTGCAGGCACTGGCATGTTTTTCCACTATCTGGGTTCAGCTCTTGTTTGAAGGAGAATGTATTGTCATGGCTTATAGGCTTCTGCTTGACTGGCAGGTTATTAATGAACACAGACTAGAACATATTTATCAAGAAAAGGAAGTGCAATTTATGATGTTTAAATGTAAAAAATTTACACAATATAAATTACAACAAAACAATGAAACCAGAGTGCTGATTGTGCATCCATTCCCCAAGGTTCTGACAGAATTCACCACTTGTTTCTTCATTCATTCCGGTCATGGGTCGTGGTTGTGCTGGAGCCGATCCCATCTGTCAACAGGTGCACAGTGGACTGCATCAGCTCATTGCAGGACCAATCAAACTTGGGACCTTTGTGCAAGTGTTTGCGTCCCATGTAAACTAAGAAGAATAAATAAAAATAGAGAAATTGACAAAGATTGTTTTTTAAAACGTACAAGTGAGGAATCTGATCTGTAGTTTTTGTGTGAAATTGCTAACAGACAGACAGACACAAAGACAAGCCTACAAAAGCAAAACCACGTTGGCAGGGATGACCAAGTGTGTGTGTATGCTGAATCTATAAAAGCTCCAATTCTTCATCTTAACATCACAGCACACTACACTCCAGTGCACCGACCTTGGCTGTAAGTGCAGCAGAAACTTTTCTTTTATGTATTGTTCACAAGGATAGAGAAATTACATGTCAACCAAGCCTGAGTAGGAGGAACGACTTTTTACACTGCATCACACTGGAAGAATTCCAAACTATCCAACATTCAGTCCCACCATTTCCCCCATGAGAGCGCCTGTCTCCAACATGTCTGCTCACTCACACAATCTTGTTTGTTTTTTTCCTTCTCTATCTTCACTGGGACTCATCATTGAAAAAAGTCTTTCCCCAGAGGTTTACCCCAACATATACTGTCACCACTTAACATTTAAATGCTGACATGAGAAGTCAAAGGTACAGTTCAATGTAACCCCGGCAAAAGAGCAAGAACATAGCCGTGTGAAAGAAACACTTCTTAGACACACAAACACTTTTCAGTACGACAGCACAGAAGACGAAGGGACAGATTGAGAGTATTCGCATTTGGAGGGGAAATAGAGCATGTGGTGACAGAAGAGTGGTGGGAGCGTCCACAGGGAGTTGGTGTTGCGCACCAGAGAGGAACCGCTCTGAGTCAAGGTTTCTCCGCCACACAGGGTGAAATAACACAACGCGTTCTACAAAGTTCACTTGTGTTTGTGACTTCAAAAATTATGTCAGCACTACACTACATCACTATATTTTGATTGGTGAATGTTCAGGAGAACGGAATCGATTAGATTTAAAATGTTTTTTCAACACTCAAAGTAGAACAAGACAACTTTTCCTATAACATTTGGTCTTTATTTTTCTTTCTCAGTATCAGAGGGGTTTTTATTTTATTTCATGCTCCTCTCACCTCAGATTTCACCTGTCTCAATGGCTTATGTTTTTCTGAGATGTGTTTTTCTTCACAGGACCTCCTCTTAAGTTCATAAATGTTTGTAGAATAGTCTGTTAAAGAAAAAATTGAAATGTCATATATCTGTCCAAGCAGGAAAAGTCATCCTTATAATATACTATTATACGTAACTGCATTCATCAGGATGTGTTTTAGAATTTGGGAACATTTGCAAGCTGTGCAAGGTGAAACGCATTCAAGATCAACTAAAAGACATTTAATTTTTTTTAAATGGCTGAATAGCAGATTACATCAAAATCGACACAAAACAGTCACAATACTGCATAGTGCATAATGTACTACTGTAAGTTGTTTCATCAGTGGAGTACATGGAAAGAAAGCAAATCATCATGGTGCATCAATTTGTATTCCACATTCGTAAATTCCACTCTTCAGACCTTGATTGCAAGTTTAATCACAGCATCATCCGACCCCAGCGCTCACTCTGCGTGACTTCATTTGGCTTAATTAGAAACATAGATTTTGAGTGCATCTTCATACTGAAGTTAGAGTCACCTACACTATACATGCAATGGATTTTTTTTAGAACCAGCAGAAATTAAACATTTGTAGCGGGGAGGAGATAGGACAGAAAGAGAGTCACAGCTGCACAAATCAGTTTTGAGTTGAGTTTTCACACAAGAGAATGTCAGATTATCACAATTAACCAAATTAATACATATTTCCACCATCCTTTCTTTTAATATTTATTACATTCGGTCTGTATGTGTCTTTCCCAGTGTGATCATGTGTCTTTGCTCTAACTGTATTTAACAACTAGAATACCGTATACAGTCATACTCAAAATTATTCATGCCCTTGCTAATTCTTGTGATTTTTTTTTTAATTTAGTGATGAAATTAATGTGTTTTTTCTAATTTGCGTGTCAGTTATACGTAACCAACAATGGAATGAATAACAACAATACCACATTTTTAAAAAAAATATTTATTTATGGGGTATTTTATTAATAGACTCCCAAAAAATGACATGCTCAAAATTATTCATACCCTTGCCCATTATCTTTCATTGGCATAGCCTTTATTCTTTATGATCGCTTTTAAACAATTCCTGTACAAGTCCACAAGCTTCCTGCATGTCTCCTGTGGGATGTTGGCCCACTCCTCCTTAGCGAATGCCTCAAGCTGGGTCAGGTTGGTTGGTCTCCTCGCCATCACTCTGGTCTTCAAGTGATGCCACAAGTCCTCAATGGGTTTGAGGTCGTTGTCTTCCTTGTACGTCCAGTTGTGGCCAAACTGGAGTTTCACAGCAGATGCCTTCACATTTTCATCAAGTATCCTGATGTAATCCTGCTTTCTCATGATTCCTTGACCTTGACGAGATTCCATGTGCCACTGGAAGAGAAACATCCCCAAAGCATTATGCTTCCACCACCATACTTGACAGTGGGCATAGTGTTCTTTGGCCTATAGGCTTCTTCTTTCTTCCGCCAGACATATTCAGCATCCATATGGGCAAGTAACTCCAACTTCGTCTCGTCAGACCAAAGGATGGTTGACCAAAAGCTAGGATCTTGCTTCAGATGACCTTTACAAAACTCCAGGCAAACTACCAGATGTTTCTTCATGACCAGCGGTGTCTTCTGAGGTTTACGTCCATGGAGACCTCCTCTGTGCAAGACTCGGTGGACCGTGACACCTTTGTCCCTGCCTGGTTAAGCGTTTGAATTAGGACCTTGGTTGTAATCTGTGGGTTGGTGTTGACCTCTCAGCAGATTTTCCTTGCAAGTTTGGGGGACATCTTACACTCCCTGCCACGCCCACTGAGGTTCTTGACAGTGTAGTGCTGTGCAGTCCTGTGCTTGTTGATGATGTGGATGGTCGAAACAGGGACATAATACTGACATCTTGAAGTCACTACTGGACAGAAATACCAGATTTGGCACATTTTTGTTGAAATATTGTTAGGGGCAGGAATCATTTTGAACATGGCATTTCTGGGGACTCCATTAATAAAATACCCCATACATAAATATTTTTTAAAAAATTTTGTATTGTTGTCAATTGTTGTTCTTTCAATTGTTGGTCACATATAACTGACATACAAATTAGAAAAAAACATTCATTTAATCAGTAATCAACTTTGAGGATGACTGTATATGGATTATTAATAGCTATGTAAAATCCAAATTCATGAATGTATACTAGCCAAAATAAAACGGGAAAACTGAGGGGTGGTGAGGGTGCTCATTAAAGCATGATACCCCAAAGACTGGGCTGCACACACACACACACACACACGCACACACACACACGCACACGCACACACACACAAACACATACACCACATATGTCACATGGATGAGTTTTCAGGCTGTGTCAAATGTGGTCCTGCATTCCTTAGACATGGAAAACCTCCTGTGGAGGTTCTGCTGGCCACTCAATGCCGAAGAGTGACTGTGCATTAGTCACACGATAATACACTTTCTCCCACAAACCTGCTCCTGTCAGCCACTGCTGATATGTAACAATGTGAACGCAGAGTGAGCTGCAAGTTAAACACAAAGGAGGTAAGGTGGATCATGAAAAGGAAGCACTGTATGTATTAGAACAGAATAGGTGGAGTGGAACTTAAAGGAAAGCTAGGTCTGGAATCAGCGGTTTGGAGTGTGAGTGCATGAGGCGAAGGATGAAAATGACAGACTAGACTGCAGAAAGAAAATAGATCAACCAACAAGTAAGAATGCAATTACACCAGCTGGAAATGAGGTGCAGGCAGGTGCTACAATCAAGTGGTGCTCTGCAGCAAGGCCTTCTCCCCTCAGGAGACCACTTCGAAGTGGAGGTAGTGGCAGCGGAGGCAACAGGGACACATCTAACAATGGCAACGCCTCCTCACAGGAGGAATAATATATAAGCGGCATTGTTTTTCTCTCCATCACGGCAGCTGTCTCAAGGTCCCTGCTTCGATAAGAGAAGAAGATAGCTTTCTTCTCTGCACTCTGGGGGTTTGGGAGAATCTGCACATAACACAAAGACAGAGCTTGTACTGACTGAAACAAACATGACGGACCCTTGAGCAGAGCAGGGATGACAAGCGTTCTACGTCTCCATTGAAGTGCACAGTGGTTCCCCAGCTCACTTTTGTCTCTTTCAGTCACTGTAAAAGCCAAACAACAGCAAGGATATAGAAAAGAGGTTTTAAGCGTCTAATCACCAAAGCTTCAGTCATGTCCTCCTTATTTCCAGCACGTAGATCAATAAAATGTCAACCATGACCAGAGGCATGGTTTGTCATTCTAACTAACCTTATAGACAGCATTACTCAAACCTGCTCGCTAACATGAACCCAACCCCTCAAAGGTTTCAAAGAGGATCTCATCCTTCTTCTATGCTTTATAAAGCACACACACACACAGAAAGGCAGGAGCGTGAAGGCAAAATATATTTTACACACGAGGTGCATATGCTGAAACCAATTGCATCAGGTTTAAGACAGATAAAACGCTGGGGGAAAGAACAAAATATACCCCTGTGGTTTAACCTTTAAGTATAAAACCGTACTTCACTTTGATTCTAACGGTCTGTAAAACGAACTGAACCGAACCGAAAATGCACCCAATTTTCATTCTTTCTTTTTTTTTCTAAGTTGGTTTCAGACAGCCACTGGTGACTGATAACGGCACTCAGTGTCAGACGTTCACTTTCATTTAGAGGACGATCACAGAGGAACAGTGTGACATGCAATTGTTAGGTAGGGGTTGGAGCAGGAACCAAACGTGAGACCTCGAACCGCGAACCTGCGTCTGTGGAGTTGCAAAAGACAGGGTCATGGATCGCAGAGGGAAAAATGTTAACGAGCACTCGGCGGAGGTTTGCAAGTCCGATTGGGAGAACTCTCGGCGATACTTGCCACGTCAAGATACGGAAAGATCTGGCGATGAGTGGACTGCAGGACCAAGACTTTACGGAGAGGGCGATCTGCAGATGATCTACAGCAGGTGCGCAGTGCCGCTCCCATGTTCACCGCTGTCGCAGGGCACGCACTGGTTGGGCAGATGGGGCTGCACCGGTGGCCACACCCTCACGGCAAGCAGAAAGGTGCGGAGGTGAGGAGACAGGGGCCATAACATGCAATGCTTATAACTCGCTGTGACAGATCAAGAAACTGAGCTGAGATTTAAGTATTCATGATGGGTCAATGATGCAGCTGAGCAAGCTCTGATCCAATTTATGGGCAGATTTGAACGGATTTGTTATAATTCACCAAGAATGTACATCATCTTCTTGTAAGGTTCTTTTTTATGCCTCTTTCTTCAGCTGGAGCTGCTGTAGGTGTTTTAATGATGGAACATCTGGGTGAAAACCAAGTGGTTTGTGTTCCATTCTCAATACAATATTGTCAGTAGGCAATTTGTCAATCTTGCACTAGCTCTTATTTTATAACACACAAGTACACCATAACAACATGTCCACTGCCACAAAATAAAGTACAGTTTAAATTGACAGATTACACAGTGCGTCGCCATCTCTGGGTCCTATGGTGTCCGAGTTCCATTCCATTTGGCAACTACCTGTCCACTGCTCGGAAAAGGACTCGGACTGCAAATGGAATTAACCATAAAGCCAACAGGTAGGCAACAATTTCCCTGATTTTTTTCCTCAGCATGAGCTTGAGGGTGAACCCCCCACTGTTGGAACAGAATGACATGAAACAGAGGTCAGGTATTGTCTCATTTGTGCTGGGGCTGCACAAATTATTCACAAGATCAGCTCTTCATCCTTCAGCCCATATAGACCAAGAATTAAGACATATGGTATGTAGACTGACAAGAACTGAAGACAAACAAATTTATCTATTTGAAACAACAGCCTGGCACTGTGGCAACATAACAAACACACACACACACACACACACACACACACACACACACACACACACACACACCTGGCAGACACTGGAGCTACTGTTCCACATCTTATACCTGATTATCCTCTGAAGGTCAGAGAAACAGAGTTACAATCCAATCTCACTGATCAAGTCTAATAAAAATGTGCCCGATAAACTATAATACACTTCGTTGAATAAAAATGAAATTAGCTTTCAGAGTGCTCACATTTAAAAAGTACTGTACAGTTAGTTTTAAGGAAAGTAAAGGCCCTGATTCCAGTCTATATGAAACCATCACTAGACAAGAGTGTTTCTGTGGCACAGTTAGTCACAGCTGAAGTGATCTTTGACCTCACCTGACCCTCAGTTCAGGGCCAATCAGCACAGAGAACTGTTTCTTCGCATGTAATGAAAAGTTGCTGGTCTGTGAGGGAACCTAGCATGCAATTTTGAGAATACAGGCTATTAAATTCTGTACTTGCTCTCCTAAAACCTCATTTTGTTTCTAATTACATTCCTTTCAGGTCCATCCCTTAAAATATATACAAGAAGACAGTTGTGCACATAAAATACACTTTAAACATTTATTGCGGCATCTGGTATGGTTCGCAAACAGATTGCACAAAGTAAAAATTGTTAATTACACAAACAATAAGCAGGAATTGGTAATGTGGGCTCATTATTGTGCTAAAGTCATTGCCCATGTCTTGTTATTTATATTTGTTATTACATTAACACAACTATACAAGTTGTACTGCAGATAGTGAGAAGTACAGCCTGGGTGAATGCCAGTGGATTTGTCTGAATACATTAAACCTACTATTCCACAGACATGACAGATGCTAAAAACGTGGGTGCATAGGTAGGCTTTCTCTGGATATCTGCCGTGTTGAAATAAGACAGGGATTTAAATGTCACACTCTCTCTGGGGGGACTTTTTTCCCTCACAGGAGCTGTCAGGGAAATAAAAACAAAACAAAGTCCCTCCATTAAAACGTGCAGGCAGCAGTGCAGGCAGCAGTGCAGGCAGCAGTGCAGGCAGCAGTGCAGGCAGCAGTGCAGGCAGCAGTGCAGGCAGCAGTGCAGCTCTCCTTTGCAGATTCCGGGTTGTTTCAACAATTCCTCTCATCAGCTGGCAGGCTGAGCACATCGCACACACTTTCGACAGCACAAGTTAAAAAGCACAATGTCTTCATTGTCTTGTCACTGCGCTGAGACAGCAGGGGGCCGAACAGCTGATGTTGACTTCAGCTTTTGTTCTTGGCTCAGTTTTCAGTGAACAGACCTTATGTAAATGTTTATCTGGGTCTCTATCAACCATTTAATATTATGTTATATGTTATATTGCTAGTTCTTATTGTGTCAGATCATCCACTTCATTTTGGCAAATAATCAATATGATGTAATTACCTGACCCAATTGAACTGTCTCAAAGTGTAAAATAAAAAGAAATACCTCCACACACCCCTTCAAAAAAAAAAAAAAAAAAAAAAGTTGAACTAGGTTTTTCAAAGTCAGTCAGTCAGATTGTGACTATTTAACAAACCCAAAAACCAGCAGGTCCACCAGACCCCTGAATACTGCTGAGTGTATTAAAAGTTAAATAAAAGTGGTAACAATATCAAATTTCTAGATAGAGACGTTTATGTTGCCATGTGTAAATGGAGAATCAAATATTGATTAATGATTTAAAGGTACAAGCAAAGCACATTCATACCCTCTGTTACCTGAAGGGTAGACCAGTAAAGTGTCGTGTCCACCTCATCCAATCAGTTATGTTAACTCCTCACGCTGCACATGGGTATGTGGAATTCATGTATTTATGGCACGTCTTCCATAACTGTGGCAGTGTTTGAGAAAGGCCCTGGTGAGATTATCGTCCAAGGCAATTTAAAGACGTGAGCGGAATTTCCTTTCCTGTTTTCAGAGGATGGCTAACTCTAGGTTCTGCCTTACTCAACTCCATCTCATCTCTCATGTGTCAACAAAAAGCTCTCCCTTTTATATTCTTTTTTTCCCCCCAACTGGTCGAGGCAGCCTTAGATGTAGCCTTAGATCTGTCCAAAGTTTCTAAGCTTGTAAAAGGAAGGTACTAAGACGTGAATATTGGGTTTCTATTAGAATAGTTAGTTTGCTGAGCGTCATGAGATGACTGTTGTTGTGAATTGACACTGCAGATTAAATCAGACGTCACTCTCGGTCTACATATGTAGTTGCCTTTGGATTGTGCAGGCAACAGATGACCTATTGTAACTGTGAACATGTGTTTTTTGTACAATATATGGATATTTACTTACCTTGCTTTTGTCCTTGTTTTCTGTCATTTGTAAAAATATTTTGTACATGTCATCAGAAGCTTGTGGCTAAGTCATGACTCATCTGCCTTATGTTATTTAACCAATTTGGTTAGGCCTCCCCACATGATTGTCCCACAGTTATTTGTGGCATTGTTTTTATAAAGTCAGTACGTTGTGAATGAGTCTGGGAGAGTTGACAATAATGAGTTACTTTCATAGAAGGTCACTGTTCTCACACATCATCACATACGGTGTTGTACTGTGTGTAAAATGTGGCTTTCTTTAAGGCTGTAGGCTTTTGACCTCCTCACTAAAAAGTTAAGTGATTGACAGAGAACCTCCTCACCACAAGGCCCATTTTTGCAACCTCCTGCCTGCCTGTAGATTGACAAGAACTTTTTTTTTTTTCGGTCGGTAATTTACCGACCGAAAAAAGAAAGCTAAGATCAGTGTGATTACGAAAGAAGTGTCTGAATCAATATGTATACTACTGTGTTAGGGTAAATTCACCTGAAAGACAGGAAATGAAAATAATAATAATAATATTATATAGAATTGTAGGCACATGCAGACATGGTTATAACTCTAACCGGAGAAGATGAGAGAGAAAATTAATTCCCACAGCCCACTCACTGAGACTGAGAGCGGCCATCATTTCTTTCCCAATTAAACAATTGTGCGACTGAAATAACATTTAATTAGCCCTCTTTGTAGTTAAACTGAATGCCTGAATTCTTTAGAATATACATAAAGAAAAGGTATTCATCTCAACTTGCCCTCCTTGAACTGCCACCGTGGTGGAAGGGTTTGAATACCAGAATGATCCTAGGGGCTATGTTGTTGGGGGTTTTAATGCCCCTGGTAGGGTCTGAGTAATGAGTAATGAGTAATATTTTTTCAGCAAGGACGCCCTCACCTCCCAAAGAAGGTGTTCCAGGCATGTTCCACCGGGAGGAGACCCCAGGGCAGACCCAGGACACGCTGGAGTGACTATTTCACTCGGTTGGCTTGGGAATGCCTTGGGTCCTCCCAGAAGAGCTGGAAGACATGTCTGGAGAGAGGGTAGTCTGGTTGTCCATTCTTAGGCTGCTGCCCCTGTGACCTGTCCAGTCTGTTGGAAGAGAACGGCGATATCTGGTTTGACTGACCAAAGCTAGTAGGCTGCCACAGCGCCGCTGTTACACTGAAGGGAATGGAGACAAAGTAACTAGACTCCTGGAGTGAAAAGCTGTGTGCAAATGGTGTGTTACCAGCAGGGAATTTGTAGAGCAATGACCACAGAAGCATCTAACATGACTGACATTTGTCGGTACGTTTCCATGCTGTTTGAATGAGCTAAAGGAGCAGGCAAACTACTTTTAACTAGTGAATTGTTCAACATGCTGAGGTGCAGAAGACTGACCACATCTGATGCTTAGATAATGAGACTAAATGAGACTGACATGTAAAGTGAGACTGGGGTCTTATAAGCCCAGTCCTTGGCTAATACATTGTTTCTTACATAATGCCAACATGCATATGATTCATTGCAGCAAAAGACTCATCATTCTAGGTAGATGAATAGAAAAATGACATTTCATTAAAGGAACAGACAGCGAGATGTCATGAAAGCAAAGAGGTTGGTTTATGAAGAGAATCATATCTTCTGGTTCCTGATAAAAGTAAATTTTAAATGCAATAAAATGCAAAATTGTAATTGTACTTGTTTGTTCTTTGTTACATTTGTGCATTTGGATATAATAATTGTTGAGTTAAGTCCTGCAAGCAAACACAATCATGGTAAAATGCAGTTACGTATGTGAAGATGTGCAAACGCTCCGATTTCAGTCAATTTACCTGCAACCAAGCTGATCTTCTTTATGGGACAACAGAAAATCCTGAACAACACTGCAAAAATTCCTCTTTGACATTTACAAAAGATCCACTTTTAGTGACTTTCCACAAGAGGAATTCAACCATGGGACACTGACTCAGAATGAATGAGAAATGAATAATTTCTCAGGAGAGAAATATGGAAGGTGTGGAGATGATAGGGGATAAAGGCTGAGGGAAGCCAGTGGTTAAACATGAGTTTAGATGAAGGACTGCAGCGAATTAGGAGGGCATGTGACAAAGATTAACTTAGGAAATGAATAACACTGGAAACAAGCTTTGGACATTCAATTCAACTCTATGCTCAAAGGCCTCACAAGGAGAAGGTGCACATCAGTGACAGTGACACTACTATGGAGATTAACCCTTTCATACATGGTGAAATTTCAGTTGACAGCTAAGAACACACAGATGGATGGATACATAGATGGATGATAGATAGATAGATAGATAGATAGATAGATAGATAGATAGATAGATAGATAGATAGATAGATAGATAGATAGATAGATAGATAGATAGATAGATAGATAGATAGATAGATAGATAGATAGATAGATAGATAGATAACCCTGTTATATTTCATGGTTGTATGCATATTTTCAAACAATGTAACACCATGATAAACAATGCATCTGTGCACATGTACACTCTTCTCCAAAGGAATAAAGTGTAATGTAAATGACATCCAATTGCTCTGCTGGAGAGCCTGACGACCCTTGGGAGACATAAACCAAGACAAACTTATTTTGTCTGCCAGCTTGCTTACTTATATATTCATGCCCTCAGAGCCGTCATTCATTATTTATTCTTATTTTGTCAAACTGTAGTACTACCACAGTCAGGTTACGTCAGTGTGGCAGGAGCTTTGTAAACAGGGTTTCCCTGGTGTGTTGCTGCTGTCAGTCAGTCTAATCAGTTACCTTGTTCTCCATCTCACTTACTCAACACAGCTTGTTGTGTGATTGCTGTGGGTTTAATGTGGTTGTCAGTCATAAAACTTGTTCTGTGCAAAAAAAAAAAAGTGCACATTTCTTTGCAGCGTGGAGCTCTCTGAGTAGAGAATTTGCCATGAAACCATTGCCTGAAAAGTGCAGCCCATCTGGCAAGTTACTGAGGGAAAAAGTCAGGATATAATTTACATCACCAGAAATTGAGGTTTGCATAATGGCTGCCATCCAAATTCCCCATTTTGAGTCTTTTTAGACTAGACATTTTCATCTGGGGGTACATTTCCCCACTTTCAATCTGCAAAATATATTTCTACTCCATCCTTTCAGTTAAGGCAAGAAAGAAACATGTTGAAAACTGTGCAGAGAACTTGAAGAACTTATTCAACTACACTCTGTAGAAAACGAAGTATCACTGAAAGGTTGCTGTGACACTTTGTGGAAATAGATACATAAATAATATACACTTTTACCCCAGTCTGGTGTTAAATCTGGAAGGAAGTGAATGAAGCTTGTTCCCACTGACTGATGGCGTCATTAGCAGTGACAATGGGACTTTCCTATGACAATCTTCAAACTGGGCTAACAAGATGATCAAACCTCATTTTCCTGGTCAGATCTCCCCATCACCTCTGTAATTTTAAAGCAGGACCTAAATATAACACTTGCACCAGCAGCACCCTTCTGAACCCCACAGTATGTGACAGAGTGAATAATCCGCTCTGACACTCAAAGTATTTCTGCATTAAGAGATAATGGCAAGGCTGGTCATGCATACTGCAGGCTGCAATGTGTCAATGAAATTTTTTTTCACTCTCTTCCAGTGTGTGTGTGTGTGTGTAATGGATAATGGAGAAAAGGTTCAGAGTGAATCGTTCACCAGTCCTCCCATGTGAAAAGTGTAAAGTCACTTTATTCAAAGGAGAAACACCTTCACTGAAAAAAAGCAAAATAAAAAAGCAGCAAGAGAGCTGTGTTCCTCAATCACACAAAAAAATGTGTGCAGACAGACGGTATCTTTAGAAGTCTTAAATATTCTTCTCACATAGGGTATATATACTTTTTTTTATAATGCACTTTACGTTACAGCTATATATAAATAATAATAATAATAACAATAATAATAATAATAGGAAACAATAATAATAAATATATATAAATTAAAAAACACAAATATGTTCTGTTTATTTTTTGTGTTGATTTAATTCACAAACAATTGTTGATTGGACACTGTTTCGAGATCAATTGCATGATAGCAAAAGCACAAACCTATCACTGATGGGAATCAATGAGTCAGTTTTTGGAAAATAAACTGAAAACGGTTATTGATAAGTGATGGACTGATTATGTGTGTTGATGATGTCTGTGGCCTTCACAGATCTGCCTTGTTTGTTTCTTCAACATAATGAACTAATATTGAATGTATTCCACATTTCTGATGTTTGTTGAAATAAATCATTAGATTTATTTTCTAAAGTGTTGGTGCAAAGCTCTGAGCCACAGGTAGGACTGCCGCCCAGAGTCATTCGGACCTGTTTATTTTAAACGTTATATATTCGTGGCACTTTCACAGAAAAGGTGTGTATTATGGGTGCACCCAGTGATTTACTGAGACTTATTGAGAAAAGTACAGGCGTAATATGTTTGTTAAGTACTTCATGTTTCCGTTTGTTTTTGTTTATCCTGAGCTCTGTAGCTCAGAGAGCAGTGTAACCCCAGATTAAAATGGTATTGAAGTTTCAAAGTTAGACTGGTGATGATCCGATTTATGTTAAAACTGATTATACAGGCTGTTCAAATATAGATACAGTGTGCACCGCACACACACACATTGCAAATACTTTTCAACCTGTATTAAATTGAATACACTACAAAGACAAGATATTTAATGTTCAAACTGATAAACATTCTTGTTTTTTTGCAAATATTCACTTGAATTTGATGCCTGCAACACTGCGTCTAGGGGACATCCGATACAGATGCCCGAGCCACCTCAGCTGGCTCCTCTCAATGTGAAGGAGCCGAGGCTCTACTCCTGTCTACTACTGTCTACTGCTGTCTACTCCTAGGTCTTAGCTGAGGGTAGGAATGTAGATTGACCGGTAGAAATAACTCAGAAACCATGATGTGGATTAACTAAACCAACAAAGTGACTCCATCTAAGACAAAGTCAATATTCCAATATAAAAAGATAAAACCAAAGCCACAGTGATGATTACTAGCGCAGCATCCTAGAATACTAATGCTACCACACACGAGTCATAACCTTCCAACCATTTGTTTCCGTCTGCCCTTTCCTCTCTGCAAAACTCTAAGCAGCAGCTATAGTAAGTGATACTGCTGCTGCTCTAAAGTACAAATGCTTAAATGAAGACTCATCCTATTGAAGATGACAGCTTTCAATCAGCAGCCAAGATCCACCAGCTCCGTGCAAATGACCCAAGGAAACGTCAGCGGACTAGCTAAACCTCAAACCTGAGGAGAGTTTGGAATTACTGGACTATGGCCTTGTTCACACTGGACCAGTCTCAGTCGAGTCATGAATTTAACCTGGAAAAGCTTTCAATGCTCGTTGTTTCCTTGTAGCCTTCGTATTTGTGATGATCTGTGTTTGGAGTAATTAAGAAGTAGAAACAGGGTTCACAGAGGGTGAAGAACAACCATTTCTTCCCAGGGGTCTCCGAGTTATTTTACTGCAACTACATTCAGGCATTTTGTGAGAAAATTTGAAAAAATTGCTTTTGAATCTACCCTTTTCCACAACTTTGCTAGAGAAAATGACATTTTGTACGGCATTTTCATAACAGTGTCGGGTAAAATGCTCAAATCAATACTAATCATCATGCAGTGAGTTTTAAAGATTTCATCCAAAATGAAACTATGCTTGAACCTTGGAAGCTAATTGTGTATATTCCCATTGTTTCACTTGAACAATTTACTCTGTCAGACTGTTTGTCCTCTTTGACAGAGTGAATGATTAACAGCAAAGACAGAGGAGGATATGTACAAATGTGAATCAGTGGATATGTTTTATGTTATGTTCCTGGCGACAGGGACCTTCCAGCGGGAGCTGGCCGACCGGTCAGGACTGTGCCAGTCGACCCTGAGCCGAGCCATGCCAGCTGTGTGGGACGGTATCATTTGCATGTCAGGTCGATACATCAAATTCCCATACAATGTAGTTGAACAGGCCAACATTAAAGCGCAATTTGCAGCGAAAGACGGTTTTCCTAATGTAATCGGGGCATGAATTTGTTTATGTTAATAGGAAACAATTTCATTCTTTCAACGTACAGATAATTTGTGATGCGCAAATGATCCTGACGAACATTGTGGCACGGTGGCCTGGTTCAATGCACGATTCATTTATTTTAACAAATAGCGAGGTCGGCAACAGACTGCAGGCTGGCATCGTATCAGACCCGGCAACGTGTAATTGCCACCATCTAAAAAAGGCAAGGACACATAATTCACTTTTTCGCCTTTATTACGTCGCTCAAGTCCTTCAAGGTCCAAACGCTGGTTGATCCCCTCTATTCCCCTCACAATTTCGTGCTGTCGCTGCAGGACAGCGTCTAGGAGGACGCGCCCGGTCGGGCAGACATCGGCGCCTGGATGCTGTGGAGCCAAGACGCTGGAGCCACTCGGGGCGATGGGAGCCCCCCCATCACCGGAGGCCGTCCTGACACCGGAGCTGCTGGAGGTGGCACGAGAGCTGGAAGACCATGTGGGACAGGTACCCGTAACGCTGAAGCTGGGGGGAGTCATCGTGAAACCGGAGCCACCGGGGAATCCGTAGTCCCAAGCTGTGTATCAGTCTCACAGTCCATTCGGAGATGATAAATTGAATTAAACACAATTGTAAGGCTTATACTGACATGTTTCCGCTGGAAGTTTTTTTTTGTGCTGTCCGCATTCTACACTACAAAACTCATCTTATTTGTCTCATTTCTAGTCTAACACTGTCACTAGAAAAGTACCTTGTTTTCAGACAATTCATACTTGTTTTACTTTTTAGCTGTGACTGACTACAAATAAGACAAATTCTTGGTAAGGGTTTTTGCAGTGGAGGTCCCTAATCTAAACACATTTGTAGTGATGGATTAACTTACCTTGGGAAAAGTCAGAGTCGCCCACATGTGCTCCCACCACCCCTCTGACAGCCGTGTCCCCCACAAGGGCAGCCACGAAAGGGGGTGAGAGCCTCACTGCCTTCCCCACCGCCTGTTCGACCGACACTTTGGCGGTGGGCAGCCACCCTCCTTTTCACCTGTACCTTCATGTCAGACCTTTTTTTTATTTCGGGGACTGTGCGCTGCTCCGACCCAACAGCAATCTTTTTGGTACTTATCCCGGAGGACAAGGTACCCAAAATAACCCTCTTCCTGGCCTCAACTTCGGTGAGGAGGGTCTCCATCTCGCACTCCGGAAAATTTGCTTTTTTTGCTCATTGTGGTGTAAATCGGACACATGCAGGTGCTATTTAAATAAATTTACATATTTATATGGGGGTGTGGACAGGGTGGAGTCTTGCGCTCCCACACGTGCGCTCAATTCCACTTTGATTGTGATGTTCAAAGGACATGTGCTTGGATTCTTGGGTACGCTCAGTTTCATACATCAGGATTTTTTTGTTCGTATGCCTTTTTCTGGATTTGGGTGTACGCCAAGATCTAGTAGGAAGTCCACGCAATTGTTAATACATGAGGCCCCTGGTGACTTGGCTCTGATCTCCTCCTCTGTTATGGGGGCCTCGATCCTATTTTTTTAGCAATTAGAAATAGTCGGGTTTGAGAAACGGGCATTCATCTCATCAGACGTGGGTGTGAAAGTCGAAATATACAAATCCTTATAAACGGTTTCAAATGTCCTATTGATGTCCCTAGATGACGTACATGAAGTATTTCACTACCTCTTTTGATCATTGGGATGTTATTGGAATTATCCTGCTGTTTTAGCTGTCTGGCCAGCAGTCTACCACCTTTTAAGCCTAAATAAAGCATATTGCGTTTTTTTATTATACAGCTCATGGAGTTGGAACTTTAAATTACATGTAGAGCTATAGAAATTGTCTGAATATCTCTTAGCCAGCTCCTTTTCCATATTGAATATGTCTCTCTCCAATTTTTCTTGCTTTATTACATTTTCTTTTTAACTCTTGATGAGTAGGCAATGCAATTCCAGGCCTCCAATCCGATGGATGGATTAATTCAGATTAAGCACAGTGCTCAACTCAAAATTGTCAGGGGAACCCAGAGATGTGTTCTTGAATGATATTGGCTAAAATGTAACGACGTGAACAAACATCAGACACAGAGGGCAGGTCCATACATTGTACAATAGTCAATAACCTTGACAACACCAGTCATATGTGCAGCCGTCCAATCACACAGTGGTGCAGTTATTTCTCTAGTCACTTAAAGCTGACAAGAGAGAACAAGGATATTTGAACTCAAACTGGTGTAAAATGAGGTGTTATCTGAAGGAAAAGGACTAAATCAAAACTGAAACAAGGAGAAACAGAGAGAGAAGAATGATAATAACAATATAATAATAATATTTGACATGTTAGAGGATAAATGTTGACCTCTGCTCATTCATGCCTTTGTGTATACATCGCTGACAGGATAAACAAAAATATGAATCAATAGAACAAATGGTTGGCGGGAATGACAAGCTTTAATGTCAGGGTGACAAAATAATATCCCCTATTTGAGTTTGGGGGTCACAGGTTGATTTAAGGTGTCACTGTTGGAGGCGTAACTAATAACAGAAAGGTTAAGAGTTCCTGCTAGCTGAGCAACAGGCCAGCAGACCCACTTTATCAGACACATTCATCTTGTCATTGCTATTGGTCATCCTGGGTTGTGTGATAGATGAGGTGACAGAGGCACAACAGGACTTATATCCTACCATTAATCACCACACTGGTATTTACACACCACTGGATCAGATAACGAAAAGAGAGGAGAGGAAAGGTTGGTGGGGTAACAAGTGCGTCTCTGCATCTTGATGTGTAAAGTATAATAATGTGTTTTATTTTTTAATAACTGAATATCACAGAGCACAAATATTTTCTCAACCCTTTTTAGGGCTCTTATTGAAATACTTACATATACCCTTGAGCGTTGTTCGAGGATATTACAAGAAGTTATTACTTTTACTATTAAATGACTAAATGATAATTGATATATTTCTTCTTTTTTGTTGTTCTTTGTCAGTTACCAGTAAAAGATTTTTCTCCAGAAAAATCTATTCATTACTATTAAAATTAATCATTTACCATGGTATATATGTAATGCACATATAATAAAAAATACACATGTATACAGTATAAAGAAAGAGTATATATAGCCACTTTCTGTCTTTATTTTTTATTGGAGTGTTCTGTAAACAACTCTACAACAGGGATTCGTTTTAAAAATGCAGGTTGTAGGGAAACAGACATGAACACATCAGGACGTTAAATGTTGACAACCGTCAGTATACATGTAACCGTTTCCTATTTTCTTCTTATGGTCACACACATTGACTCCTTTATGTAAATGACAGCTGTCATCTGGGGATTTCTATTTCAGCTTCAAATATTCTCAGCGACCCCGAGGCCACATTTGCTTAAATGTCAATGAGTAAATCCCGGTGACTGTGTGTTCACGTCTGTTTGACATGCTGTGACTGAAGCCTGTCCAGGTTCCATTTTATGAATAATATGAAGATATATTCAAAGCTTTCACTGCTTACACTTTCTTGGTTCGTTTGAAATGCAGCACACTTGTACAGACTTTATATCACTCTCCACTTCATAAATACTGTAATCTATGGTACCAAAATCTACCAAAATCTATAATACAGGAACATAATGACATATTAATTGTATGATTTCATATCAGTAATCTAATTTTATGCATGCATATCTGTTTCTTGGTAGATCCTCCTCTACAGGTATGTCTTCTAACTAGTGATCTGCTGAGACGCACAGTGGGTGTATATTTAAAGGATGGCAGATGACATTCAGAAGGTATACAGAAGATAAAATTATTTAACTAAACATGCAGTTTTATGAGCGCATGTATGATGTGTGTTCCCCATAGAGATTATTGTTTAATCTAAATTTAACCAAACCTGGACTTAATGTGACAGAGACAAATCAGTTCTTAAGGACCCCAATTGACCTCATTGCCTGAAGAACTTCACTACATGCAGCCTATGTAAGGCTAAACCCCCAATCCCTGAGCTATTAAAGGACAATCAAAGAAAGCATCTGATCACTATTTCTGTTTTTAGTGTGATGAATTGCTTTTGTAATGGAAAATTTAATGGGGAAATGGTGTGACCAGAAAACAGATGGAAACAAATGAATATCTGTACTCTGCCTCATTCTGCAGTTTAAAGAGTCAGAATACATCCAACACATTCTTTTGCCTTTTAAACTGCACACTGCATATCTTCTTAATGATATTTTTCCTGTTTCTGCCAATAAAGAAGTACAAAATAAAATTAGTATTAACTATGAGCCACTTTTCATATGTCATATAATTCTGTCCAACCACAGAATTAGTCTTTTGGCAAGTGAAAAAACTGGATTCACAGAGAACTCCCATATTATAATATATTATATATATACAGTATATATATTATAGCTATATCAGAAAGCAGATGTAGTGAAATGCCTGGGTTTGTTAACTCTGATATGATGGTAGCATCAAATTTAAACTCAGTGGCTAGAACAGCCTTCAGAAAACTAAGTCTAAAAATACAGTCCATGAGACGGGGGAATTTCTGGACCCAAATGCAACACACCGGAGACAACGTTTCCAAAAAAAACAGGAAGTTTATTGGTAGCGGGGCAATGTGAAAGGGGGACGGGGAGAACACAACAAACTCTAGTAACTAAGTCTTCTTCAGTAAATAACACAGGAAACCTAGAGCGGTCTCAACAAAAATCTCTTCAGTCTTCTTAAAGCAGGAACTCAAACAAACCGTCGTAACAAAAGTCTCTTCAGCAGGGCTTCATGAAGCAACAGGTAGCAGGGACAGGA
>CAAKHB010005690.1:16840-35615 GCA_901007665.1 Aeoliscus strigatus | reverse complement strand
AGCAGGGACAGGAGCAGACAGCCAGCAGTGGGAGACAGGATCTGGAAGACAGGCAGCATGAGCAATAATCTGGCAAAGATGAGCAGGAGAGGCGAGACTTTAACACCTCTGAGAGGGACAGGTGTGGGTAGTTGAGGTTGATTGCGAGGAGATGGCTGGGAGTGGCAAGGGGTGATGCGTTCAGGGGAAGAGGGAGAAACCAGTGCTGCCGGCAATCCATGACAGTCCAGGCCAAAAGTTTGGACACACCTTCTCATTCAATGTGTCTCCTTTATTTTCATTGTAGACTCTCAATGAAGGCATCAAAACTATGAACTATTAACTATGTACTTAACAAAAAAGTCTGAGAAATATAAAATATGAGACATATTTAGAGTTATTTCAAAGTGGACACCCTTTGCTTTTTTGATAGAGCTGCAAACCGATGGTGTTCTTTCTCTCAGTGAGCTTCATGAGGTTGTCACCTGAAATGGTTTTCACTTGTCCCTCGTCAGGATTAGTGGAATTTTTTGCCTTATTAATGGGGCTGGGACCATCAGTTGTATTGTGCTGAAGTAATGTTGATACACAGCCGACAACCCTATCTGACAACTGTTCATTCTTATTATGACTAGAACCAATCAGCAACGTAAGAGAAACGAGTGGCCGTCATGACTTGCAAGAAATGAAGGTCATAAAAGTAAAGGAAACGCATTGAATGAGAAGGTGTGTCCAAACTTTTGGCCTGTACTGTATATGACAATCACCAACAATGTTGATTGTCCAAGACACTTGTGCTAACTGTTATAATCTAAGATCATTGCAAATTAGAATTCAGATAGTCTGCTTCCATCTCATTCTGATCACATCACATCATGCCCAGACCGCTGATATTAGACACGAGTAGACGGAGGACACATCATTATTGAATGACGTGGAGGCATTTTATAGTAAACCCAAACATAACACTTCATATTTAATTCATTGTTCTTTTTGACTCATTCCCTCACTTTCTCTCCCTCTATGTCACTCTGTATCTCTCTCTCTCTCTTGCTTATTCTCTCTCGCTGTGTCTCGTGTTTGTCCTTTCTACAAAATCAATACTTTCAATCTGAAACATGTTTTTTATTATTTCACACTTAGAGACAGTTCTGTTGGGTGGGGTTACAGTGGTTCCCTGGTATATGGTACCTACATATATATGCCCTCATAGAAATTTGTTTTAAGCCTGAATAAAGCATATTACGCTTTTTTATTGTACAGCTCATGTAGTTGGAACTTTAAGTTACATAATGTGTTATATAAATTGTCTGAGTATCTCTTAGCCAGCTCCTTTTCTATGTTGCATATGTCTTTCTCCAGTTTTTTTGCTTACATTTTCTTTTTTAATTTTTGATGAGTGAGCAATGAACTTCCCTCGTACAAAAGCTTTGGAGGCCTCCCATACAGAGGATAGTTTGTCTGTAGATCCCGTATTGATATAAAAAAAAGCTTGAAGTTCTTCCGCTAACCTAGTACTAAAAGGTTCATTCTGTAGTAACGTCGTGTTCATTCTCCATCTTCCCTTCTTGGCCTTGTCTACATTCAGGTCTATGTGCAATTCTACGGCCCCGTGGTCAGTAAGTGCGATGGCGCCTATCTTACAATCAACCACTGAGTCTACTAGAGTGTCAGATATTAAAAGGAAGTCAATCCTTGAATGTGATTTGTGGCGGTGGGAGTAGAATGTATATTCTCTTTCACGTGGGTTCACCAGTCTCCATATATCCACCAGCCTCAAATCCTCTGCCAGCATGTGGATTGCTGCTCTATCTCTATACGATGTTTTCCCATCTGTTTTGCTTTTATCAATTATCCCCCCCAAAAAAATCAATACTTTCAAACAGATTCAGGACATGATTGAATGTAGACTTCTTGTGTCCACAGGCAAGAGGTGACACATATTTATCACTGAAAATGTCTTTTTTAATATTTTTGCACTATAGAGCCCTGTAGTATGCCTCCAGTATAGGGTAAATGAGGTGTGTGTGTTTCTGTATGTTTTGCCCACCCAGTGAATTATAAGATGTGTTCCATGCATTTTAATGATTCACTGCAATTGTTTGTGCAGCATCCAGATTTGTCCTTACACAACTGAAAGCTTGAAGCCCTCAGTGTTTGTTTATGAGTACATATTTCCATCCCACAGAGCTACCATTTCTACTTGGAATGAGACATTTGACCTAGAAAATGTGAGCGAAAGCCAAACATTGGTTTGGGCTACGCGATATATAACTTCATTAAGGAATAGTTCATAGTTGTAATGGGTACAAATTCAGTTACCAGGGTTGTTAAATGTACAGCTGTAGCAATAAAACAGTTATTGTTTTTCGGCAGCATAGGAAGATATTTTAGATTCAATGGATTGTGTCTCAGCGCACAAAGGAAACAGGCAACAATGTGTTTAAAGATATATATATATATATATATATATATATATATATATATATATATATATATATATATATATATATATATATATAATAACTACTTTTATAACTACTTTTATAACTACTATTACTATACTACTTACTATATAACTACTTTTATAACTACTATTAACACACATATAATAAGCAATAAAATGATAAAACACAAGACGGACAAAGACTGAATGAAAAAAAGACAAGATAAATTCTGTGTGATGGTGATGGGAGAAAGTTATTAATCAATTATTAATACCTTAATAACTAAACTAATGACTAATGTATTGCATGTGAGACTCATTGATAAGCGGTGTGTGTGTGTGTGTGTGTGTGTGTGTGTGTGTGTGTGTCTCAGTTAAGAAATGTTTCTTGCAACAAAATGATTCTTGTTTTGATTCTTATAACAAAATGATCCTTGTTTTGTGGAGAGGATTGAAATGTTGGCTAGGTGTTCAGGATGAAAAAAGAATCTAAAACTTGTAAAAATGAAAAGAAGAAAAATAAGATTTGCTACAACAAAAGCGGTTTGCTAGTTGTAGACAAAATAAAAGTGTAAAAACTTGGTTTAACTGTAAGCACTAATACGCTAATACGCTAATAAGCACTAATTGAACGAACGTGAAAAATTCTGTAGGAGCAAGGGTACAGAACTCTGGTAAAATAAAAAGGAATGATCCGGGAAAAATTCTCGAATGGTCAAAAAGGAAAGGAAAGAATTGAAATGCTCGAAGGAAATGCTCTTAGAAGTGAATAAAATGACTGCTCTGAAAATGGTCTGCTCGTAGGACAAAGGGTGTGTTCCCCTTTTATCATGAGAAGAGGCCATTTCGAGTAACTCATCAGGATGCATGAATTGGTCAAGCTAATGTCCAATCACACCTCAAGTAACAAGTTAGAGGAGGAAATACTAGTTCTGGGCTCTGTGCCTGTAGCAGCCCCCAGGAGACACACAGTGTATGAACTACTGGCACAGAATGTATCATGAGGTTAAAGACTCGGTTGTCAATAACTAACTAAACATCACTACTTATCTAATGATAAGAAGGAATCAGGATCTGTAAGAAGATACCATATTAAATGGTTCAAGCACACTAGAAGAAACATACTAGATGCAAGGATATCAAGAAAGATGGATCGGCATTGGGCATTTCACGCTGGTGAAGTCTGTATTAAGGTCATTAGAGTACGTCACCACAAAATGGAACATTGTTGAACAGAAAACCTAAAAAAATCCATGATTCTAATGTCAACCTCAGGTAAACTGGTAGTAAACAAGTAATGTTCTTGTATAGAGTATATAACATTAGCACGAGACACATGATATGTTTGTTGCATTTGTAACCTAACAAATGTATTAAAGGAATCTCAGAGTCTCAGTCCTGCTGAGGAATATATGAAAAGGTCTGGAGTTCAGTTTGGACCCCAAAGAAGAGAGTGGGGGAGTTTGAGGTTTGGGTCTTAGAGGTCCTAAACTGTGGAAGGGAGGGGGATTCTTCTCCCTGCAAGAGAGTGAACTTATAATATAGATGACCATTCATAGTTGTTGATTAATTCATCCTGCTCACGCCTTCATCTTGATCAGGAGGTTCTTTGTTGAGGAGCAGATAGCAGGGGAGCTGAAGTCAGCAGGAGTCACGCTGTTGAGATCTCTGATGGACTGATTCACAAGTGGTGAGAAAGGAATGTGGAGGAATGATACCAATCAGGGTGTCTGCTACACAGCCATGGAATAGACCTTTATTTTGACAGAGCCTCATCTGGGGATTATAGTCATACTGTATATGGCACATCTTATTACTTAGCTTATTACCCCCCCAAGTCAATGCTGTAACTGTCATGCTGCCATGTTATTCCCAGTGCAGTGTTCTCTGTGAGATATTATTCACTCATTATACACACTGTGTGTTTGGCCCCAGCACAAATCTGTATTGCACTCCACTTGATACATCAGAACTCCTGAATGCACATTCATATTTTAATTGGGGGTTTATACACTGTAGTCCTATAATTTCCCTCTGGATGAAATAGTTGACTGTTTAGATTGAAGTTGGATCACATTCTACTGAACATTCTCAGTCTCCTGCGGAGTTGCTGCTCCTCTGCAGGTCCTGCCAACAGTGCTTATTATCTGCTGGGCAGGCATGCAGGGCACAAGGTTAAACTAACAGTCCTGCTTGTCCCAGATCAGATCTTGCTGACATGCACACACAGACACAAGCACACATGTCTGACGTGAAAGCCGACAGCCTGTTTTTGGACGTGCACACTTGCATCCACATTTGAATTTGATGAAATCTGTTTTATCACTATTATTGGCACTTTTTACTCCTTGAACCGCCACCTTACTATGGTGGAGGGGTTTGAGCACCCGAATGATCCTAGGGGCCATGTTGTCGGGGGCTTTAATGCCCCTGGTAGGGTCTCCAAAGGCTAACAGGTCCTAGGAGACAGGTCTGACTAAGAGCAGTTCAAAACACCCCAATGAGGAACATTTTTAAAACAAGGACGCGCACGTCGCCCGGATTGACGTCACCGGGGCCCCACCCTGGAGCCAGGCCTCTGCCTACGGGACCCGGTCGGCCACGGGAATGCTCAGATGGGGCCAGCGCAATGTAGTTTGGGTGGCAGCCATGGGCGGGGGCCCCGGCGACCCAAACCCCGGACAACGACTCTGGCTATGGGGACATGGAATGGCACCTCGCTGGGGGGGAAAGAGCCCGAACTTGTGCGGGAAGTTGAGTGGAATGTCTGGCGGAACCCACCGTCAAAGAGATCTTCAACTCCCACCTCCGGGAGAACTTCAGCCCGCTCCCGAGGTAGGTCATGGAGGAGGACTAACGTTTGGCCTCAAAGAGATTCTGGCAAACTGTCTGTCGCCTCAGGAGGGGGAAGCAGTGCTCCGCCAACACTGTGTACAGTGGAGGCGGGGAGCTGCTGACCGCAACAGGGGATATTGTCATATGGTGGAAGGAGTACTTTGAGGATCTCCTCAATCCCACTGCCATGCCTTCCTTAGAGGAAGCAGAGGCTGGTTCCATCACCCAGGTTGAGGTCACCGAGGCAGTTAGGAAGCTCCTCAGTGGCAAAGCACCTGGGGTGGATGAGATCTGCCCTGAGTACCTCAAGTCTCTGGATGTTGTAGGGCTCTCGTGGCTGACACGTCTCTGCAGCATCGCATGGCAGACGGGAACAGTGCCTCTGGATTGGCAGACTGGGGTGGTGGTCCCTCTTTTTAAAAAGAGGGACCGGAGGATGTGTTGCAACTATTGAGGGATCACACTCCTCAGCCTCCCTGGGATAGTCTATTCTTGGAGACTTGGAGAAGGCATTTGACCATGTCCCTCGCGGCGTCCTGTGGGAGGTACTCCTGGAGTATGGGATCGGGGGCCGTTTGCTAAGGGCTGTACGAGGGCTCTATATGCTGAGAGTAGGAGTCTGAGAGTATTGCCGGCAGTAAGTCGGACCTGTTCCCGGTGCATGTTGGTCTCCGGCAGGGCTGCTCTTTGTCACCGGTTCTGTTCATTATTTTTATGGACAGAATTTCAAGGCGCAGTCAGGGACCGGAGGAGGTCCGGTTCGAGAGCCACTGGATTTCATTTCTGCTTTTTGCGGATGATGTTGTCCTGTTGGCTCCTTCGAGCCAGGACCTTCAGCGTGCATTGGGGCGGTTCGCAGCCGCGTGTGAAGCGGCTGGGATGAGAATCAGCACCTCTAAGTCTGAGGCCATGGTTCTCGACTGGAAAAAGGTGGCTTGTCCCCTTCGGGTCGGGGGAGAGTCCTTGCCTTGTCGCTCAGCTGGCCTGGGAATGCCTTAGGGTCCTCCCGGAAGAGCAGGAGGAGATGGCCGGGGAGAGGGAAGTCTGGGTGTCCCTTCTCAGGCTGCTGCCCCCGCAACCCGGTCCTGGATGAAGCGGAAGATGATGGATGGATAGACTTTTTATATCCAAGTCAAGGCGCAAGTGATGGTGCAGTTGCTGCTTCCATGTAAATAGCTTTGCCAATGAGCTCTCCTTGCAAGATGGAAAGTGCGACGGGCTCTGTGGGATGTCTTTCTCTGGTTCTGTGTAGTTAACCTCCATGTCTATCTCAGAATAGCAAATGATGGCATATGCATGACAGGCATAATGCAACACCAAGTAGCTTGTGAGGATGTTATTGTGCCTGTATCCACTACCAGTCAATGAACAGCGGCAGCAGACTTTCATCTCAGATAAAGTATTGCAGTTCCACTGTTCTGATGTTATTTTAATATTACATCCCCACCTAATAATCCCATTACTGTCAAAAGTCTGCTTTGTGCCCTCAATGTCTCGTGTTCTCATTTTTCTCTTTGACAATGTGCCAGCAGGGAAATGAGCCTCATTCTGAGTTCAGGGGGAAGTTGGTGGAAATGAAGAGTGGTGGATTGGACAAGAAAAAGAATAGGCACTTTGCATCCGAGGAAGGAAGACCGTGCAGTGTGTACAATAAGATGAGGGGTTTGGCTTGAGAAAGTGAGAAACTAGTAGTACAACCAGATAAACAATGTTTTCCGTGATGCCATTTGCCTGCCTGCTCATTCATTATCTGCTTTCCTTTTACTCTGAAGCCTTTCATTTCATCAGAAAGTGTATAGAGGCTCCTCTGAGCCTTGGAAGAGCTCAAACTATTCTCAACTTCAGGTTCTTTGCAGTCTCCTAATCTCTTACACCCTTGCAGCTTGCAAATGCTCAGCACTGCCTCATCTACATCAATAGGACTGCACAGGGAAAAAAAATCTAATAGTGTGGAAAAATCTCTTCTCATCAGCATCAGCGGGATGGTGCAGAGCACACTCAGGAAGGCAAACGTTTAACCTTGGAGCTGTCTTTGGTTAACATATTGCACCATTACCTCCTGACACTGCAGCACAATAGAAGAGTATGGGAGTCAGTGTGTGTGTGTGTGTGTGTGTGTGTGTGTGTGTGTGCGCATGGGGTACCTTCGTCAAATCTCACACCCTTCATTCTTGACAATAATGCTGCACTTTGTGAACAGCTTGTTTGCAGCGGAAGAAATCTCTTATGAATACCAGATACAACTGTGTTATCCTTAGCCTGGCCTCTGAGACACCGCCTTTCATCGCGCGCCCAACCAGCATAAACAGAGCGCATCCCTGCACACAGCTGTTTAGATGCACAGCCTCAGGCAGAGGCAGAGAAATAGAAGAAGCATGTTCTCAGGAGAAACGAGCCATGCTATCTCTGTTATCGTTCTCTCCAGCTGGGCCCAGTAAAACATATAATGTTGTCGCAACAATCACTGAAACTGCGCAATTCACAGGAGTGATGGAGTGAGTGTCAAAAGCTAGAACTTGCCCTTTGATTCCTCCTATAAGATGCATACAGACACCGACAAACAAGACATGATCTGAGTCATAAGGAAGGTCAAAAAAAGGTCAAAGCCACAAGTTGATGTGACGGGAGGAAACTTTATTATGTCATTATATGATACTTGGAGGTTACTTAGTTTCTTGCGCTGAAGCAATTGTGGTGTCACAAAAACAAATATCTCACCAAAGGAGAAAGAATGAAGACTTTGGAGGTGCATTCTGAGTGTCTCATATTGTGCAAGCTTGCGAGTTGTCTGATGCGACCAATTGTTATGGACAATTTAATCACTGTCTGACATTTTATTGGCAAAACAATGAATAAATAATTAGCTGCAAATGAATCATTGATGGGGACTTGCAGTGCTAACGTGTTCAGTGTGAGTCAGGTTGATTGAGGAGACTGAAACCTCTCAAATTTTTTTTGTCATTGACAACTATGTATCATTTCTGATGTAAGTCTACAAGGGAGCAGATGAAATCAAAGTAATAGTCTGAGTTAAGGGCAGGTCATGTAAGTACGTGGTAATAACTCGACACATCAACATGAGCATTCACATGAGCAGCTCTTAGCAACCGAGGCTGTACCTGTTACATAGAATTTCCACGTATGTAATTTCCACGGATTGTGTATTGTGAATTGTGTAATTATTGGCGTATTACATTTAATTTGAATGGTGTTGCAGACCATTCCCACTTTTCCTAAAGAGGATCGGTGGGTTAATTCAGACAAACAGATTCAATCATTGCCATGGAAGCATCTCACTGGCTGCATGTATAATATCAAGCTCCTCAAGCTTTTAATGAGTAAAACTGAGTGTTTTCCTTAGTCCAATTTTAGATAGATAGTGAGTTCTGATACTGCAGTGATCCATTGGACATTTCAAAAGGTCTTTAGGAAAGAGTCCAGTGAGTCTGCAGTTGTTATGATCACAAATCAGAGTCTGAGCCGTGCGAGTAGGCATGTGAGCTACAGAAAGGCTTTCAGGTCAACTGATATTAAGCCAATGACTGTCATATCCAAGTCATTTTACCATCAAAGTGTTACCTAGACAGCAGAAAATGATGCTGATGTTGTTGCTGCAGCAGTAGAGAGATCCGCTCACGTTCTTTGTAAACGTGGAAAAACACTGGACCGGATAAACCAAAACACAGTTTTGATTTTTCGCACCCTCATGATTTTTCGCACCCTCATCGGCTACAACGCAGACGGTGTGTTAATTCTTCCCAGCAGCATAGGTCCAGTGAAGTGCTTCTGATATTTGTGTATACTTGTCTGTGAATGTGGTTGCAGCTTGACACCCTGCAGAGCAGCTTCAGACAAGTTTATGGGCGTGTATGAGTGACTGTGAATATGTGAGAGGTTAGTGTACTAGAAAAGTGTTCTACTTCTGAAGTGTAGTGTTACACTGCACTGCTACATTCACCCTATGATGACACCAGAGCCCATCACACCAGCTGTACTATCCAAAGACAGACCTGTACTGTATTCATCAGTGGCACAGAGAGAAACAGATGATTGTCATGAAAACACAAAACAGTGCGTAGAATATGTGAAATATATGTAAATGAACCTAAACAGTAGTTTGACATTCTGCAGAGATCACATATTGCGTGAGCAGTTTTTTGGTGTAAATAGTGATGGAGAGGGTTGGGTAAACACCGGAATGGATTTTTTGATTGAGTCACATTTCCAGGGTTATTTTTGTTTCTTCAGGTCAACAGACAACAGACTAACACTGTCTGCTCACGCCTGCACATTACTAAACCTACAGTTGACTCTATCTTTGATTAAGCTGCCAGAGCAGTGAAAGCAAAGCTACTGGGTGCAGCCTGCAGGGAGAACTGAACGGAGATGATAGGATAGGTCTTGGTCTCTGAGGTGTGCAGGTTTTTCAGGTTGTTCTTTTTCTTTCTATTGTCACTTTATTACAACATGACATTATTATTTTTATTATTATCATTATTATTATTTTGAGAGTGTGTGTATGTGGGGGGTCCTAGAGGTGGTAAGCAAGGCTTGACAGGATTTTGTTGGAAGTATGTCACCAAATTTGCAGTACACAGCTAATAAGTGTGGATGGATCCACTTCAAATTACAGTGTACACAGCTACTTTGGCAAGATGAAGACAAAGTGTCTTTCTGTCTGATACACATTTAAGTAGGGACAAATGCACACACATAACTGCTGCATACTTTATATTTCTTATCCCATCATCATACCAGTTATGGCATTTTTTCTTTTTTTTTGCAAATTTATTACTTTATTGTATTAGAACAATACTAAACCTGCTTGTTCGTTCTGTTTTTGTATCTTCAAACAAATCAGTCTGTTCCCAAAATCCATATGCAATCCAATTTCAGCCGAAGCTTGAGATATTCCACTGTAATAATGATAATAATATTATTATTATTATTATTATTATTATTATTATTATTATTATTATTATTAATAATAATAATAATAATAATAATAATAATAATAATAATAATAATAATAATAATAATAATAATAATAATAATTAGTGCTGCCAGTCGATTAAAAATTTAATTGAATTAATTACAGGATTTTGTAATCAATTAATCTAATTAATCACATTTTAATGTCATATCTGCTAAAGGTCTCCTGATAAAGAATTTGAATTCTAGGATATTAAAAAACTGTAGTGCATGACTAATCAATTGAATACAGTAAGAAGAGAAGATCTGAAATCCAATTTTTTATTGGTGAACTGTGCTTCATAAATGAAATCCAAAAGTTCAAGCACATCCGCAAAATTCAGCTAGCGTGGGTTGCCTGAACGTTTTGCATTTAAATGGTTCGTCAGGCTGGAGTTGCTCCGGTGGTAAGAGAACTCCTTTTTGCAAAAACTACAAACCACAGCGTTTTTATTTATCATCCCGTCTCTGTTCTTTTGGTAAATAAACTTGCCGTTCAGTGGCCAGACTGGAGACGCACTTGCCTCATCCTCCTGAGTCTTGTGCATGTCTGTTATTGTTGCCCACTGCCTTGTTAATTTGCCGGCACAGGTGACGTAGCACGGCCGAGAAGACTACGGGTCCTTCAATGGGCCAAAATTCAAATGCGCAAGCATTGGCCCGCCACCGTTGACACTCATAATTACTTGCCTTAAATTTCTAAACGCGTTTAATTGCGGCATAATTAATTAATTGAATTAACGTGTTAAAATGACAGCACTAATAATAATAATAAATTGTATTTATAAAGTGCTTTAGAATACAGGCAAGCAAGAGAAAAAAGCAATATGGAGGTTAGCAATAAAGTGCAACAAGGAGGAGGCAGCAATGGTGGTGAGGAACAGGTAGATTTTTGATTGGTAGCAAATAATGGTTAAACATTAAAAGCAGATCGGAAAAGGTGTGTTTTGAGTAGGGACTGGAATGATGGAAGGTCAGGCAGTGGCAGATATGTTTTGGGAGTGAGCTCGAGAGGGTGGGGGCAGCGACGGAGAAGGCACTGTCACACCAGGTTCTGTGCTTGGTCTTAGGGATAGAGAGGAGATTGGTGTTGGAGGATCGAAAGCTGCAGGAAGAGGTGTAGTGATGAAGCAGGTCTGTGAGGTAAGAGGGGGCCTGGTTGTGGAGGACTTTATAGGTGAGTAGAAGGAGTTTGAAGTTGATGCGCTGTGGGACAGGGAGCAAGTGGAGGTTCTGGAGAACAGGGATGATTTGGTCTCGAGAGTGGGTGTGGGTGAGGAGGCGGGCGGCAGAGTTTTGATTGTATTGGAGATTATTGTAGCGATATTTATATCACTGGGCAGCATATGAATCTAAAGCTCAATAGATCCTCGTTCGACACAACAAAAGCCGATACAGACACTGACTGAATTATAAATGTGAAAGAATTTATTTCCTCACAAAACACACTAACAACACAGGAAAGCAAAGGGGGAAAGAGCTAAAGAATTAGAACTTCAACAGAGTAAATTGATAGCTAGATGTTTACAGTTGAGAAGATGAGTGTGATGTGTGTGTGTGTGTGTCTCATCGAAGATGGTGTGAGAGGAAATAAACTAATTGATGATTATTGATCTGTTATTGATCATCAGAGTTTGGAAACTCAGTCGTGATTATATTAAATTTGGAGTGTTATGAACCTTCTGACATCAACCCTTCGGTGTGCACATGAATGGCAGCAAGCCTACTTTGAGCCGTCAGCCGTCGTTTAATTTAGAAGGTTTGTGCACTGGCCAGTCGACACAAACTTATAAAAAATAAACGTAAGCGACTACAAAAAGGAAAAATGTCAAAAATCATCAACAGCAGGGTTGGTGTGCTTGTTGCTAGTTTCACGTGTAAAAATGGTGAAACTACGAGATGAAGCCAATGAAAAAGTTTCTGAAAGCATTAAAAAGACAAACGAACGGTACGTACAGCACAACTTAAAGAGTTAACCGGTCTCTTTTATCGAAACTCAGAATTTCAGGTTCACCTGGTTGTGGTGGGAGGCAGCGTGAGAAGCCTCTTGTGAGGAAAGCGAAGAGAGATATATCACACATCGCTTTGATATTTGGATTAACCTGCAGAATCATTGGGTGTCAAAGGAATTCTTGACTTTCAGATGGAAAAGACCAGAGACGACACTAAAAATAAAAGTAATTTACTTAGTCTTGTACAAGAGGAGAGTCTCAGAGAGTAACACAATGGATAAAGGGTACAGAGTCTCATTTTGACAGTGTCTCTACTCTTTGTTGGTAAGGCAAAATTTTTAATAGCTACACGTTAGCTTTTAGCGGCTATTAGCCGCTAGTCATGTTAACAGTAGTGCTTGTACCTCACAGACGGCTCACGCGTTCCTCATCGCCACTCTAGGACTTCATTTTATGAACACTGCTCAATGGTGAGAAACATTTCGTTGCTCCATATTCATGGGTTTAAACTGTTATATTGTGTATTGTGTTCTGTGTTAACAAAGTGTTGACATTAAGGAGGGAGAATTTGTAGTGCAACTTTTCCTGTATTAGTAGGCCTATTGTACAGGAAGAGTAGAAGCATGTCATTATAAATCCCTTTACAATCATACCTCATATAATATGGAACAATATATCCGAGTTTTGTGACTATTGTTTGGAATAACACATGACCTTGTCTCTAGGTCATATTTTTTTTGTAGGGGATGGATCCAAGACTGAAGAGAACTTTGATGGCGAGCTAACCCAAGGATCTTCACGAGCTAAACACACACACACACACACACACACACACACACACACACACACACACACACACACACACACACACACACACACTTTCAACACACTCATATTGTTCTTGCAAACCTTCTATTCAAACTTTATGGGCCCCAACGATCAGTCGACAAATTAGAGAAAAGGGACAATTTTATTTGTGCTGTTTGTTTGTTGTAGTGTGTCTTTAACAGTTGAGTGAACAGCTCATGTATTTGACACAAAGTGTCTGCGTATTTTTTGGCTTTGGCTATTGGCTTTATAAGAATCTAGTATTTTTGAGTACTCTGATGCATTTGGCCTTCAAATTTCAATATTTCTCCATGCTCCATGTCTTATTCTCTGGTTTGGGTGTATTTCTGTGGTCGTGTCACAGCGCTAGTCACAGGCCTAGCATACAGTATATCTAAGGGTTAATCAACAAGTAGGCGTGTGTTAAACAGTTTTAAAGCACGATGCAGGGGTGAAAAAACACCCAACATGAAGCAGAGGGTAGTGTGCCTCCGCAAACTGCCTTAAAACAGTTAGACCACACTCCTTCCCGTTGACTAACCCGCTCATACTACGGTCAGTTGCCAAAGAAACAGAAATGGGATCGTTAATTTGTATTTTCATGTGTTAAGCACTAAACTAAGCCCTAACTAGTGTCAGGCGGTTCTTCATCCCCGTGTTGCGTCTTAAAACATACGCACAGTATCCCACTCATCAAAATTCTTGTACTCTCCAAGCGAGTTGAAATAAATGTGACTATGGCATGAACTGCAGTGATCTCAGTGGTTTTGTATCGACACATTTGTGTGGACACATGAACTGAATCAGCGTTTACAGAAAGCTTTTTTAAAATAAAAAAAAATAAAAGTTATTTCTTTGTATGGTCATGGCCTATGAATCAGCTGCAACCTAGCTGTTGTTTAGATTCCCAGACATACTGTTCATACTGTTCTATTTTTCAAACTATTTTTGGGCTTTAGGAGATGAGCACACATGCTGTGGTAAGTGCCAAGTGTGATATAGCAGTTTCTGTATCATAAGTCGTGAGCGGTAGCCAAGCTCGAGGAAGCTGCCAGGAGTCTCATACCACAGGGTCAGCGCGAGCGTTTGGATTGTCAACCCAAAACAATGAGCTGAAAATATGTGCAGAGCAGTCGTCTGGCTTGTTAAATCTCTGTGGGATCACAGACACCAGTGACCTTTTTACATTACTGGCGATAGTTATTCAATGTTGAAATGACACACTACATAAAATCTGAGATGGCCGCATACTTGTGTGCTTTCTGGGAAAAACCCTTTAATTATCATCAATTTCTTCTAAATCAGGCACTTATCCAAATATGCTTTCAGTATTACATGAATAAAACATTTTATAACAAGGAATCCTGCTAATTCTGCATAGTTCTAAATTGTGAATAATAGCAGTAAAGCAGCTGTTTCCTTCAGCTCCATTACTTTTTACTTGTTTTTTTTCCTAATCTGAGGCTGCTGTGTCCTTCTCATCCTCTCACATTGCACACCTGTAAATGTACAATCATATCCAGTGTTCAAAGTGAAATAAATGAAGTGCCAGGATGTTCTTCTATTTATGTGAGTGATAACTCGAAGATGTGTTGTGTTTAAGTGTACTGTTTTTTTTTTGTTTGTTTTTTTTACAGCTGCTTTGTGATGGATGTGTTTCTGTAGCACCGAGTCTTTGCATTGTGTCTGAGCTGTGTTGTGGATGGTGACCTGTACATCACCTCACATCCTGTCCATCATCAACTCATGCCCATTATCATAAAAAACAAAACAAAAAACAGCCCTATGGCCCCTTCTTTTCCTCTCTGTCGTTATTTATTCTCGTCAACATCTGTTCGTATGATACTATTTCTGTCATATCTTCATTCCACTTAGAATCTGGTGGGGAGTTTTCAAATGTCAAAAAGCAAATTATCATTCAACCAGGTACGTTTGTAGAGCGAGGAGCAACTGCACTGGAAGGATTTCCACCTTTATTGAACATTGTCAATGTGCAATGACGATAAAGAAAAACTGCCAATTTTTTCATAACCTCCTCCGTCATCATCATATCCATATCCTACCATATAGCCCAAACTTCTGAACTAGATTCGGAGCTTTAATGTCACCCGATGTAACTTAACGTACAAGCATGAACAAGCATTCATGACATGAAAATGCCATGGCTTATATTACAATTCAGTGAACCGTTAAAATTATTCCCACATTTTGTTTTATGGTCAAATCTATGTATTGGTTTGAAATGTATCACATCTGATCAGGTCTATGAAATGAAATGAATCAAAAATGTACTGCCAATGGTAGAATTGGTGAGCTATTTTCTTATGAAAAAAAAACAAAACACTGTACTGGCATTAAATATCCTTTGGCAGCCAGAAAATGTGTCTTTTGACAGACACCACACAAGGATAGGCAGAAGATGATTTTCACAGATTAGTCACTGATTAACTGCCAGTTATGAATCTGCATTCACAAATGTGAGCCATCAGCTTCCATGGGAGTGTGTGGATAAGATACACAGTCGTTATTTGTTAAAATAGTTAATTATCTGATTCACATATACTGTGGGTTTTCAATAGTACTGAGTTTGTAAACTTACATACAATGCCACTGCACATCTCCAAATTAATATAGTGGCCTTTATCCACCATGAAACACTTTATACAAGCATTTTTACTTCCTAAGAGCCAACGTGCTCTGGCAGATGCCGGGTTATCAATCACTCCACAAGACCAAGTGCATTACACACAGCAATTCAAATGCCAGCCAAGAACCACAAGAACCACTGTCTCCCAACTGTGAGTTTCCCAGCACACTGATACAGCAATTTGGATTGTTTGGAAGGCATTAGTTAGTCTTCTTATGCACTAGTGGCTAGTAATTAGATAGGGGGTTGTTGTTTCCAAGCAAATGCCAGCCTGACCTAAAGCACTTACATAAGATATAAGTTGCGGCGCTGCTGAGGGATGCTGCAGAGCCGCATCAGTGAGACATACATAAATGAATAAATAAACATTTTGACATTGCTTACTTATTCATGCTGAGCTTTCAGTCACTGATATATACTCACATGCCACAGAGAATCCTTGAAAGCTAAATGTGCAAATCAAATGGTGCCATAAAAAATGAATCTGTGCCTCTTTCTCCCAGAATAACAGAATGAAAGGCTTCTTGTCTGATTAAAGAAATTACACTCTAAAAAGTGACATCTTCATTATCTTTCCTCACAAAGACAGAGAAGTTTGAAGTGTGTTTTTGATGAAAAAACATTTCAATAATCTTTCAATCTTATCAAGTGAGTTCAATATGGTACTGCCATGCTAACTGTCTTTTTTCTTCAGTAGTTGTTTTCTCGTCAAGCATTTTTATCCGACTAGTGAAAAGTAGTATACTGGTCCTTTAGGCTACATAAACACACATTGTTTTTGTGTTATGTTTTGCACTTTCATGATTTAAATAAAGCAAAATGAAGTCTGAAAGCATTGTGATGTTTAGGACATGAAAGCAAGACCAGATGAACTGACCATTATTTTTCCATCTGAAGATGTTCAGTTCTCACATAAATGATTAGACAGGTATTAAAACATGATGCTCAGTTAGGATAATCCAGGCCTTAATTGTGGTCTGGGGACTTGTCTCTAACTGGACAGATGTACTGTAAGTACCAGTATTTCTTCTTAATAATCGAAAGTGCATGTGGGTGAAATTCAACGTGCAGTAACTGAAAAAAACACAGTAGTAATTATCTTTCTCACAGACCATAATATGCAGAAAAATTATGAATACTATAAAATCTGGGTTTAATCAATAACGAGTTCTAACTGAAAAACAGAAAATATGACCAGAATTAATTATGGACCCTAAGACAATGATCAACCTGGTGAAAGAGGGGGAAAATGAAGAACACACACTATATGGATACAAGAGAACCTTCAATAGCAAGTGTGTGTGGCACTGGAGTAGTTTAAGCTGTGGATGATAATTTATAGGAGAGCAAACAGGAGTGTCTCAGTGCTGGCCCCTTCATTCTGCTCCAATAGAGGGAGAGAGAACCATTGGCCTAATGTGCCTATAACTAGCTGGAAGGATTGGTCTGGAGTCCGAGCAGGCACACTAATGAGATGCATTTAAAGAAACAGCCCACAACCAGCCAACAGGCTCAGGCCAGAGGGAATAACACACGTCAACAAGCATACACACACACACAAACACTCACTCCTATGAGCATACACATAAAAAGATTTTTGACTTGTTATCCAGAACCAAGACTGTCTCCTCAGCTAATGAGAGCAAGAGAGGAAACAGCATTCAGGGAGACAGGAGGATAATCACGTGAGGGGGAGTGAAGACACTTTGAGAAACTAAAGGTAAAAGGACTGTAACGGCTGTTGTAAAGTGAAATGAGATGAAAATACAAATCTGCCTCCACCACCACACACACTGCAGTGGCACAATGCACAGCCAGTCTCTGATAAGTTGCATATTTCTCTTGACCTCCCCTGAGACTGACAAACTATTTTGCTGAGGGACGCTGATGATGAGGGAAGAACACAAACACACACATACAAACTTCAAACATGCACAGACATTCAAACCCAATCAGACATCCAAGTGCGACGTAAACCATATCAAAGGACACTAAGGTTTTAACAATCCATTTAAGGTACTCCCGCCGTGAAAAACAAAGTCCCACAGCTCGTAAGCTCCAGCAAAGGTCATTTCACACACTTATATGCATAGCAGCACAATGTTTCTGCAACTAAAGCTTTATAAATTAACATGACATTCAAAAATCATTATTGTCTGCTCAAACATGGTTTCAAAGCTTATTTATATCTGCTGGCAATAATTCAAACATGTTTAGCACTGTATGTATACAGTCCTGTATGCATCAAAGTATAACTTTATTAGTAACTGAATTCTAATTACATGATAGTCTTCCTGCCTTTTTGCATGGCTTTGCAAAATTATTATCAATAATAATAACATCTATAATAATAATAATAATAATAATAATAATAATAATAATAATAATAATAATAATAATAATAATAATAATAATAATAATAATAATAATAATATATTTCAGGGCATTGCATAATCATTATATGACAGAACTCCTTGAAGGTTTAAAAACACAGTTGTGGAATAGAAACTGTTCATTATGTCACAGTGAAGCTGACCTCTTACCTTTTTTTTTTCATGGCATCACTTTATAATTTATCCGCTAATATATTTGGGTGAACAACTGATTCTGATTTGACGGTCAAAAATGTTTCCTCTGAGGTCACAAAGACCTTTGACGAGCAGGATGTCAGCTGACCATTTTCCTCACATGTATCAGAAACATCAGGAACCCAGCCACTAGGGAGCAGTTGCGGAAGCCATTGTTGACTGGTGCCGGTCCCAAGCCCAGATAAATGGGGAGGCCAGCCACTAGGGAGCAGGTGCGGAAGCCGTTGTTGACTGGTGCCGGTCCCAAGCCCGGATAAATGGGGAGGGTTGCGTCAGGAATGGCATCCGGTGTAAAACTTATGCCAAATCAAATATGCGAATGATCAAAATGATTTCCAAACCGGATCGGTCGAGGCCCGGGTCAACAACGACCGCCAACAGTGCTGTTCACCTACAGGGTATTGTTGGAAATTGGACTACTGTTGGTCAAAGAAGAAGAGGACAAAGAAGAAGAGGAGGACGGTTGGTGCAGGGAAAGAGGGAAAAGAGGAAGGTTAGAAGGATCAGTCTGAGGTTAGGAACTCTGAAT
>CAAKHB010005690.1:0-16820 GCA_901007665.1 Aeoliscus strigatus | reverse complement strand
AATTCTAATTACATGATAGTCTTCCTGCCTTTTTGCATGGCTTTGCAAAATTATTATCAATAATAATAACATCTATAATAATAATAATAATAATAATAATAATAATAATAATAATAATAATAATAATAATAATAATATATTTCAGGGCATTGCATAATCATTATATGACAGAACTCCTTGAAGGTTTAAAAACACAGTTGTGGAATAGAAACTGTTCATTATGTCACAGTGAAGCTGACCTCTTACCTTTTTTTTTTCATGGCATCACTTTATAATTTATCCGCTAATATATTTGGGTGAACAACTGATTCTGATTTGACGGTCAAAAATGTTTCCTCTGAGGTCACAAAGACCTTTGACGAGCAGGATGTCAGCTGACCATTTTCCTCACATGTATCAGAAACATCAGGTTGACTAAGCTGGTATGGATCGACCGACTGCACAGAACCAGACAGGCTGCCTCCTGGACAGAGCTTCTGTACTACGTCTTCATCCTATCGTTATGGAAACGCTCTGCTACGTGTTTCAGGCATTACAGGGAACATCAACTTCTTCTTTTCTATTAGCTTTTCTATTTTCTATTCGCTAAGAAATCTGTTCACATTGAGTTCGGTGAAGCATTGGTCGTAAAACCTGGCATAGTGTATGTTCATCCACAAACAGACAATTCACTCTGTCAGTCTATAAAACACTTGTTACACAACCGTATTCCAGTATTACTGCATTGCACCTTGAGTAACTTTACTAACATTTATTTCACTGCAAGAGCTCACAGATGTGTTTATTACTCATTCATTCAGCTCACTCCTATTTCATTTCTATGAGTTATTGTCACAATGTTTTCGCAATGCTGTGACCAGTTTCCTTCACGTACATATTGATTGCACGTCTGGGCTTTAGTTGTTCTGCCAGAGCTTGATTCTGTTCTATGTTTCATGCTCTTTGATCAAAGGCAGGGGTGGATGTCTGTAAATAACAATGTAAAGTCTCAAACCTATTTTAAAGTGAACTGAGATAACATAAAGTAAATTTAATTGACTTGACATATCCTAATGGCTGTGCATTTTATCCCCACATTTACTGAAAATGCTTCCTTAACACCTTGAGACATCTAAAGCTAATTAGGATACACTGCTGTTTAGTGATGTTATATGTCTACCTTCATTGTGTTAGTGCGCAAGGACATTCTGCTTTCTGTGTGCATCATTTTAACATGACTATCTCCTCTCTTCCTCCACAGCTTTCACCTTCTCATGACAATTTAGTAGATGGATGACTGAGAACCTTCACAGACACGATACTGTAGGTCTTAACCACAAGTAAATTACACTGTAGGAACTGTAGGAATAAACCTGTTGTTCGAGACAGATGAAAGTGGTAAAATACCAAATGGTCCATATTAAATATGAAGTGCAAAGTTAGTCAATTAAAGATAATGTAATATCCTGGTTAGATTTGTGAAATAAAAGATTTGTTTCCATTGGTGCACTCCATCAGTGTAAATTCTGAGCTGTCCTTGAACTTGTATTAGTTTCACCAGGTGTCACTGACAGAAGTATGCATTTGTTTTGTTTTAAATAAAACCTTGAACGTCTGTTGTTATTAGGCAATCAATGATATGCTTGGTTGAGTATTGTTCCGTGGGGGCTGATAAAAGAAAAGGAAGAAGTTCAGTGTCATTACTTACTTACTTCATTATGGTAATGCCTTTCAGTCCAAGTAAGCGCTGTTATAATAATAATAATAATAATAATTCTAGTGTAAGTGAACCATGTTTTAGAGAATTGATGTTCTGTAATGGTGTTAAATTAGTTCAGCATAGCTACGTGTTGAGACACTGTGGCCTTTGTATGGTCTTATGAAGGCCAGTGTCTTTTTCAGCCAAGAGTAAGTATGGACTTTGAAAACTGTATAAACATTCATCAGACTCTTATCATAGTTTGTCAGTGTTGTTTCTGTTCACAACTGAGTGATTTCTGCTGTTTCGAAAGGATTGTGGCACTCACAAAGTTTTTAAATGAGCTCCAACTGTTTGCCAAAGTTGAACTGAGTAAAACCCTGAGCATTTTATTTCATCCATTTCATTTCATATAAAACAATCATGTAGGATTGTTGTAAATCATTGTGGCTTGACAATTCTTCATGTGATGGCATTGAACGTCAGGGTTTAAGATTCAAGAGTCTTTATTGTCATTATACAAGACCACAAAATTGTGTTAGAGACTCATGGCTTAAAAAGGCACACATTAAAATAAAATAAAAAATATGCACACATACTAAAGGTATAACATAAAATTCAAGATTCAAGATGAACTTTATTGTCATGTGTGGGAAATTTGGGTCGGGCAATGTGAGATGATATGGGACAGAGATGTTGATGACACAGAGTAATATGCAAATGTTTTGCCCTAAATTAGGAGCTAATCAAAATATATTTGATTGTTTGATTATTCTTCTTGTTGAGTTTAGCAGTGCATTACAAAGTTGTACAGTTGGGCAGGGAACAGTAATTCACAAAATAATGAGAATGTATTTCTATTGACTATCAAATCCCGTTTCTGACATTATAGCACAGCTTTTAGGGCAGGGCCTTATTAAATGGTGCTTTGTGTTCTACTAATCGTAAAGAGGCTTTGACCCATTAAAAAAACATTTTCATTATAGGAAAATGTTGATGACACCTCACCATTGTGCATAAAAAGTACAAAGGCAGAGTGGCAGCAAAAGGAGGAGATCTTCCACCCAAATTCCACAGATACCAAGAAAATAACACATATTTACCATAACTTTGTCTTCTATGCTACTTCAGTATTTCTCAACCATTGTTGTGAGAGTGTGCCCTTTGTCTTGTCACAGTGATGTATTCATAGATGTCTAACTTTGTATCATGGGATAGTTCAGTGGCCCTGAATTTATGTTGCCACAGTTAGTGCAACATCAGCCAGAGGGAAAATTCCACAAGAGTATTAACTAATTCAAGGACTGCGGCACAATAATAAAGGTCAAGTGACATCTGAGTCTGATGTGAGAGGAAAAATTCACAGCCCTGAGGTAAACAGTTGTGGCCCCAACAGATGGCTCATGGCTCAAGGCTGGAAAGGTTGACATCGACAGAGACTGTTGGCAGCCGCTGACGGACATGTAAATCAGTTTACTTTCTTACCTTGGATGGAAAAACATGACAATGATATCATGTGACATTGACAGGAACAATTCAGTCTTAGTCATAATGGACATAACATTAAACATTTTGTTTACTTCGATTGACATGAAGGAAAGCAAGTCTTTCCTTCACAAGACAGTTACATTGATTATCCTATAGGTTTAGAAAGAAGAATGATATGTACTTTCAAACGCCCAATTACAGTATGTTACTAATACTATATAAGATACTATATACTAAATACTATATAAGACAGTCTCCTGTGTTAAATTTTCGATATTTTTCTGGGCAGCGAAATTAGAATTAAGAGGCTGTAATCAGGTTTATTCATTCTACTTGTGCTGATGAAATTGATTTGATGTGCATATCCTCATTGAAAAGTCTTTTAAGTTTATAATCCTGCATCTTACGTCTACAACAATACACGCCGAGTGGCAGAAAAAGCTGTTCAACAACACATCCGTCTATAAAACCATTCGTGGTCAAGAACTCATACGTGAATTTTAAATCTATCTTTGTCTTTAGTTTTATCCCACTTTCTCTTTGTTACTGACCTATTACCTCCTTAAACTGTCATATGTTCTACACTTGGATTTCTTAAAGGAAACCACAATTAAAATCAAGTTGTGACCTTGAAAAACCATTAAATCTTTATCAAAAGATAACAAGATCATTGAGCGGGATGTTGAGATTAAAAGAGATAAAGAAGTGGAACAATGGCTGTGCACAAGAGTGCTGAGGTCGTGGGGACTCAGAATAAACTAGACCTAAAGTGGAAAACTGAGACTGTCACTGCTGACATTAGACAAACACTTTGCAGGGAGAAGAATCCTCCTCCCTTCCACAGTTTATGACTCCAAAGACCCAAACCTCAACCCCCCCACTCTCTTCTTTGGGGTCCAAACTGAACTCCAGACCTTTTCATGCATTCCTGAGCAGGACTGAGACTCTGAGATCCCTTTGTTTCATTTGTAACCTAACAAATGTATTAAACATATTATGTGTCTCATGGTAATGCTATACTCGGATATAAGAACATTACTTGTTTACTACCAGTTTACCTGAGGTTGATATTAGAATCATGGACATTTTGATGTTTGCTGTTCATGTTCATGTTCCCTTTTCTGATGACGTACTCTGATGCCTTGCTACAGACTTCACTAGTGTGAAATGTGTAATGCTGATACGTCTTTTCTCGATGTTCTTTCTTCTAGAATGTTCATTCTAGTATTCCTTGAACCATTTCATATGTCATCTTCTTACAGATCCTGATTCTTTCTTATCGTTAGATAAGTAATGATGCTTAGTTATACTAGTTGTACTAGGATATCTAGTCTTTAACCTCATGATACATTCTGTGCCAGTAGTTTACATGAGTTCACACATTGGGTCATGGTGTTTGGAGAACTTTAACAGAAAAGATTAATCGTTGGCTCCAAACCACAGATGTGTGTCTCCTGGGGGCTGGTACAGGCACTGAGCCCGCCAGTCGTAAATTACAACTAGTATCTCCTCCTCTAACTTGTTACTTGAGGTGTGATTGGACATTAACCAATTCATGCATAGTGATGAGTTATCTGAAACCACCTCTTCTCATGATAAAAGGGCAACATACCCTTTGTCCTACGAGCAGAGGAGACCATTTTCAGAGCAATCATTTTATTCACTACGAGTATTTTCAGAGCAGCCTCAGCTCCTGAAGTCAAGTAGGCTGTTACATCTCTGAGCTGCTCATAAGAGTTGAGTCAGAAGTCCTGTAACTGACACACACGCACACACACACACACTGCTCATCAGCAGCGATTCTCACATACGATAGGTTAGTCATTAGTTCAGTTTTGTCATTTTATTATTATATGTGTGTTATTAGTATTTAGTCAATAAATACATCTTAAAACTCGTTGTTGCCTGTTTCCTTTGTGCGCAGAGACATGATCCATTGAATCTAAAAGATCCCCTATGCTGCCCATGAACAAAAACTGGGTTATTGCTTCAATATGCAGCCTTCAGCATTGTGTAACAGTGTATCACTCCGTAATCCGTAATTTAGTTTTATGTTTTTACGGCTTTATCAAGGTTTTAATGTTCTTGGTCCTGCAATGAAGTGGCAACACGACCAGTTTACCGCATGCTGGCTTATTGACAGCTGGGATTGTCTTCAGCATGAACCACAACCCTGAACAGGAGCGAGCAGAAGATGATGAATGTTATTTCGAAAACCTTTAATAAAATGTTTACAGGAAGACACATAATGCTCTTTCTTAGTGCATCATTTTATTTCAAGGCCACCTCATCTCTCAAATATGCTGTGACAGAGATCGTTGTAGGTTTTTTACACATGCTTACTATCACACTTAATCATCCTCCAGATTTAAAATTCAACTCTGCAAGAGAGCCAATTGTAATCAGGATTAACCAGACCTCCTGTTGTTTTCACAAAAAGCAGAGATTGTTGAGTGTAGGTTTTTTTAAAAATCACTAATGTGATGCTCGTTGACTGGTTTGAGTCCCAGAGGTGACTGACAAGACCTTGATATCGATGAACAAAGAGCTGCTTTGTGTTGTATTATCAGTTAATATGGACAGTATATGTGGTATCTGTTGCTGACAGTTCACAATATATATCTATATATACAGTATATATTATTTTTTTCTTCCTTCATTGTGAAGATAAAACCAAAATAGTGGAACAAATTATTGTTTGATTAATCAAATGTCACCGCAATGAAATCACTTGAACGTATTTAAAAGCAGTTCAGTATCATTTTTCAGCATTTGTGTTTTCAGTATCAGTGGGTTTTTTTTAGTTGTTGTTTTTATAAACCTTGAATCCAAGCACACTCTGAATTACATACAACTGAGAACAGCAGTGTATAAAGGCAGGGGCGATGTTTTGTCTTCCTGTTATTTAATAGTTCGCTTTGAAATCTTGCTGCTCTCCCTCTCATGTTTATTGCTGTTTCTGCCCATTCAATGCCCTCTACTTCAGTCTTTTCAGTTTAGTCGGTCCTCTTCAGCCAGTCTGCTCTCCTTCCCTCAGTCAGCTCCTGATATGTTCTGGTGTTCTTTGTCCCACCAGTTGCATTTTAGTCTCATGGTTTCTGTCAGCGAATCCCTTTGCTGCTCCATCCTGTTACATTGGCGTGTGTCTTAATCTGCTCAGGTGCCCTATTTGTCCCATGTCAGTTTCCTGATTTCCAAATGTCAAGCTAGAACATTTCGTTTTAACATGAAAATTCTTCAGGTTGCGTCTGCTGCTCTGTGTTTTGTTTTCCTGCCAAAACTTGTAACACACACACACACACGCACGCACGCACGCACGCACGCACGCACGCACGCACGCACGCACGCACGCACGCACGCACGCACGCACACACACACTGGCATAAGTCAGGGAGTTTTTTTCTGCTCTACTTTGTACATGGTGTCTGTGTTGCTCAGAACCCAGCAAGGGTCAGTGTCAAATGAAACAGATTTTACAAATACATTTTTAAAAAATAATAAAAGAAAAAACAAACAAACAACAAGAGGGGGCTGTCACTTGCCTCTGTGTCAACAATGTCATTCATAACATGAATCATGTTTCCATATGCTTTGAAACATACCGAAACCAACTGGCAGTTTCCCATACATATAATCATCCCAATCCATCTTTAACCACACATACTAATTGGTACTACTTGGTCATTTGTGTCACTTACAGGTAAAACATGATCTCACTGTCTGCAACGCCCCCCAACACTTTATTATTATAAAAAAAATGTATAAACGAAAGCAATATTATTTTTTCCCAAATATTTTTCACTTTGAGGACATGAAAATCAATTTTATTTCATTTTTTAAATGTTTTTACTTTTATTTTGTTTTTACTGTTATTTTCCCCCCATACATTTTCTACTTGAGGACAAAATAAATGTTCTCTTCTTTTTAAAATTTTGTTTTACTTTTTTTTTTTATAATTTAATAACTTTGAGTTAGAAGTGTTCCGAAGTGTGTGTTTTGAATATCTGTTCACTGAAGTGATAACTGTGCATGAAAAGAATTAGTTTCAAAGTTTCAAATCCTAACGTCCAGGATAAGACGTTTGTCCAGTTTGTTGATAATCTTAAAGGCGGAGATGAGAAAATAAAGTGTTTTTGAAGCATTGATATATATGAAAAAAACAGTTCATGATGCTTTTTGTTTGTTTGTTTCAAATCTTTTCCTTTAATCCCCCCAATGGAAACCAGATGATGTGTCTCTCTTCTCCCCATTTTTTGTGCCAGTATTTGTCTTCACGTGATCCAAATAGCCAATATGTCATTAGGCCCCACAGCTGGAAGTCAGTTCAACCTGAGGTCAATATCCTTATGAACAGTCTTATTTCTCATTTTGTTTTCATTGCTCAGCCACTCGTGAAATCTAATGGACCAAATCCAAACACCTGACCGTCTGAAAATGCCGAAGAGGACAAAAAAATTGACACGTGAACATAAATCTGATGTGCAAATTTGACCGCTGAAGGTGATGATGACGCTATTAAGTCATACCGAGACGCCTGTGTGTATGTGTAGTGAGTCCTGTGTGTGTGTGTGTGTGTGTGTGTGTGTGTGTGTGTGTGTGTGTGTGTGTGTGTTACACAGGGATCAAAGGGGATCGAAGGGTTAATTGACTGTTCAGCCTCCGTGCTGCAGAGATCAAACACTTTTCAAATCCTATGATCACAATCGGCACCTTCTCCGCTGCTGTACCCCTCTACCAGATCTGCCAAGGTTAAAGCTGATGGCTGGTTGTATCTATTTGGAGTCTACTGTCTGCATGTATTTATTTGTTGTCCTGTGCGTCTTAGAGGGTGGAAGAATGACACGGCACAGATTGGGACTAATGGCAACCTGGTCATGGTGGGAAATGGTAATTGGGTTGAAATCCTCAGTTGTCATGATGAAGCCTTTTGTGACGGTTCATTTAAACTAGAAGCGGATGAAACGAGCTAAGTAGCTGTACTTATCAGTTGCATGACCTCACACTGCCACTTGATACTAGTTTACTCATTACTGATGCCTTCGTTCAGTAGTAAATGAAGGCACTGTGGGTTCATTAATAGGAAAGGCTGCTTTGCCAGGTTGTGAATCTCCCAGCCTCACATTTCCTTTGTGTTTTTATTTTAAATCAGCAGAAACCCTCCATTGAGCCACTTGTCAAATTGATTACAGGGCATTTGGAGCAAAACCCGCTCATGAACAACTAGGATATATAATTAATATTGGCTGTGCTTCCTTGTGAGCAAAGCACCTACGCGTTTGGAGCAGATGCCCTGCATTTCATCAGTGTCACAAGTAGCTTTTCCTCCTTCCTTGTTTTGAACTGAATCTCGATCAATGTCTTGCACAGTGAACTGGAGGTCAAAATGACCAAAGACCAATACTGTGGTTTGACTTCGTCATTTGTCTCACTTGTAAAGTCAATTGTATGCATATTTGCCAAAAAATAATACAATGCTGATATTTCTGGCACCTGTTAAAAAAAAAAAAAAACTTCCTTTGGACAATTTTCTGTTCTTGTGAAATATTTCCCTTGTAATTCATTCTTTTCTGTCAGACTCTTAAAGTCATTCACAATCACCTCAGCAAATGCAGAAAGCCCAACATAACTTACCAAAAGGGTCGTTTAATGTAGTCAGTGAAGGTTGTTGCTGAGTGAATGAATGCACTGAATGAGTGAATGAGTCCACTGGGGACAGCTCAGCCAAAAGGATTGGTGCAACAGTGAAGAGAGGTGAGGTTTAGTCTTTATGGAGGGCTGCAGCAGAAAGAGTCCTCTATAGAGACACAACTTGCAATTTACGAGCATAGACACACAATCATTTATGAGTGTAAAAGCCTGTAATGCTGCAGGCACTTGGTAACGTCACTGTATTTGTTCTGCTGTTCACTTTCTTGTCCATATCAAACACAAACCACACACATATTTTATGTTCTGCTCGCTTTACATTATTTGTATTCTCCTTGCAACATCAGGATATATCTTATGATACAACATTCATCCTAGACAGATGCTGATAAATAATTTGTGATGTAAGTTGACCCAAAGCCATGACGCGAAACAAAAACAGCTGTTTACGGGAATTAGAACAACTAACGTAGTGTTATTAGTGCGACACCTAAGGCACCATCAGCACAGTCTCACATGGGAAGATTACATGTCAGAGCTTTTCTCCACCAATGCAAATAAACAAGAGTGTCTGCCAGGGAGGATGAAACCAACATCAACCTGAATTCCCCTCAGAAATGGAAAATGTTCTCCAGCAGCTGCTGTGCCCTTAAACAGGGGAAAATGGTGAGGGAAAACTATGAAGAATCAGACACGGTGCTCTTGCCTACACTCGTCTTGTATTGAATTCAAAACAATAAACAGTACAACCAAAACTAAGTTACATTTTTAACAAGAAAAAAGGAATTGTAACGTTTATCTTTTTAAATCATTTGTTTGGCAGACACTATGTACCGCTTGCACATGAACTTGAAACCATGATTTTAGCATCTTACAAGCTCTGAGATGACAGAGAACGTAACGGCCCAATAAGAAGCCATAGGCTGTCAGCCTGTCGCTCCTGGTCTCTCTGTCAAACACTGGACTGCAGGTCACATCACTCAGTGTGTGGGCTGGTGGTTGGAGGGGAGACTGGGGTGGGGGCGGAGCCGCGAAGACTGAGGTAGTGAGTTAAGGTGTGTGGAGTTGAGAATGTGCAGAGCATGTGTTATCTGTTTTGCCTGCACAAAAGTTTATTAAAAACACTTGAAAACATGACATGACATGACCGACTTTTCTTGAGAAAACTACACTGGTTACACTGGTGTCAGAAGTGACGGACGACTACGTAATGTCATGGTCAGCAGACGAGGTAAAAAAGTGAAGGACAAGATGGATGCAGAGGAGAGAGACAGCGGCGCTTGCGGGTGGTCAGAGGACGTGACCGGTGAATTTGCCAGAGCTGCACGTGACGCGAGTGGTCGTTTGACAGATGCCGCGGTGAAGATGGCTACCGAGGAAGGCCTGTCACCTTCGTCAGTGGTTCGCGCCACTCCTCACCTGTCTGGAAGTGACCCTCCAGCGATGGCCAGCGGACGTGTGAGTGCTCCTCGGCCGGTTGTTGTCTCAGCCATAAAGACCCCAAAGTACTCCAGTAGGTCAGATTGAGAAGGTCAGATTTCTGGCCCAGTTTGAAATGTTAGCCCGTGCAGAAGGGTGGTCGTTGGACACTAAGGCGCTGAAACTGGCTTTGTCCCTCACTGATGATGCCCTCTCCTGTCTTCCGTTGCTGAGCCCGGAGAAGAGGCAGAGATGATTTGGACAGTGTCTACAACCCGAGCTCCTGTGTAATGAACTGAGTAACCGGGACAGGAGGCCAGGAGAGCCGCTGAGGGTTTTAGCCAACAACCTAGAGAGCCAGGCGTACGCCCACATGCCCCCTGGAGTACAAGGTGAGCTGGCGCAGGATGAGTTTATCAGAGCCCTCTCCCCCACCGAGCTGCGTGTCCATGTGCAGCTGTAACACCCTCAAACATTGCAGGCAGCCTTGGAGTTGGCTGTGGAGAGGGAAAATATGTGGGGTATGGCTGGCAGAGGGTGTCAAGGAAGGACTCCACCTGCTGTACGGGCTGCAGTAGGGAGCCCACCAGTGGAGGAGAGGCCAGTGTGGGTGGAGACCACGTGTTACCAGACAGAGCTCGAACCCACCTTAGTGCGTCTGCATACAGTCACGGGTAAGCTGGCTCCTATGAAGGGCAGGGGCGTTCCGTCTGTGACTGTGGGGAAAAGAACACTGTGCCACCCTACTTGGATAGCCGCAGTGCAGGACCCATGTATCCTGGGTCTGGACTTTTTGAGGGCTGCAGGCTGCCAGTTGGATTTACTACACGGGACAGTGTGCTTTTGAGAGGGACCCCCCTGCAGCGAACACAATAGAATGTTGCCCATTCTTTTCCCAGCCCTCACAGTAGAGAGGTTTCTGTCAGCCACAACTGTGATCTCTCCACGATAGCCCTGCTTTTGTCACCACAAGTGGATGAAGCAAATTATTTTTGGCTCTGGTCAGAGCGATATGGAGGAGGAAGTGTAGCAGCTTGGACCCACAGCAGCAGCATCAGCTGTGGCAGGTGCTGCAGGAGTTTCGTGACTGTTTTGCTCTGATTGATGAAGAGGTGGGGAGGACTCATCTTGTGCAGCATGTGATCGACACAGGGGATGCGCAGCCTATCAAATGTCACCCACTGTGCCTCCCCCTGGCCTGTCAACAGGATTGCGATGACGCAGTGGAAAAAATGCTGCAGGCAGACCTCATTGAGCCTTCTGATAGTCCATGGGCGGCAGCTGTTGTCCCAAAGATGGTCCTGAAGAAAGTTGGCTGGCGGCTCTGTTCAGACTACAGATCTGTGAATGGCATAACAAAGAAAGATTCATACCCCCTTCCTCGCATTCATGAGTCGCTGGACCTGGTCTCAGGCTCCTCCTGGTTCTCATCCCTGAACCTCTAGAGTGGGTATTACCAGGTACCGTGTGCAGCTGAGTCCAGGCCCAAGACGGCTTTCTGCACCGGACGGGGGCTGTGGTAATTCATAGTTCTCTGTTCCACTGTTTCTCACGAGACCACCCCTCTGCAGCTGGTCGTGTCCGGGAGCCATCAAGAGATCCTCCGGCTAAAAGTCCTGCCGTCCCCTTCGGCCCAAGTAGCGTTGGGACATCCATGGCTTAAGGTCCATAACCCCCACATCGACAGGACAGCGGGCAAGATTATTGACTGGAGCCCCGGTGCCTCGCGACCTGCCTGCGCTCAGCCAGTTCATTTTCGGCGGGGGCTGAAACTGCGAAGGTCGGAAACTCCCCCGTGTCTCTCCTCAGGACTCTCGGACATGGGGGCCATGGTACGCAGTGCCCCACAGGTGGCACCCTGTTCCTCACTGTCCTTGGTCACACATAGCGGTGGACTTTGTCACAGGACTTCCTCAGTTGAAAGGTAAAAACACTATACTCACCATCGCGGACCGATTCTTTAAATCGGTTCATCTTGTCTGGTTTACCTTCGGCTAGAAAAACGGCCAACCAGTTGGTCCATCAGGTTTTCCGCATTCATGGAATTCCTGTGGATATGGTGTCCGACAGAGGCCCACAGTTTGTCTCAAAGGGTCTGTAAAATATTCTGTGCTGCTCTTGGTGCTTCTCCCAGCCTCTCCCCAGGCCACCATTCGCAGACCGAGCGGTCCAACCAGGACCTGGAGGCCACCCCCTGTGTTGCGTGGCGGCCCAGAACCCCTCCGACTGGGCTGAGATCCTCCCCTGGGTGGAATATGCTCACAATGCCCTGACCTCCTCTGCCATTGGCCTCTCCCCCTTTGAGGCAGCATTGGGCTACCAGGCGCCGCTCTTCCCTGAACAGGAAGGGTAGACCGCTGTGCCATCCGTGCAGAAGGACCCGGTGTCACAGAATATGGAGGGACACAAGGACGACTCTGCTTCGGACAGCCACCGCCAACAGAAGGGTGGCGGATAGGCAGCATACCCCAGCACCCACATTGTGACTCAAAAATGTTGTCTCCAACCAGCCGTGCCCGCCTGCCGACCTCCCTCCACCCACCCGGATCTTCAACGACCACCCGGCCTTCACCGTGCAGCGCCTAGTGGACGTCCGGCGGCAAGGCCGGGGACTCCAGTACTTGGTGGACTGGGAGGGGTATGGCCCGGAGGAGCGCTCCTGGATCCCCAGGAGCTTCATCTTGGACCCCCACCTCATCCAAGATTTCCACCAGGCCCACCCCGATAGAACTGTTGGGACGCTAGGAGTCGCCCCTTAAGGGGGGGGTACCGTCATGCTTGTCAGTTTTCTTTGTGTTTGTGGTTTGTTTTCTCCTCCCTCTCAGTTTGGCAGTGGAGGTGTGGCCAGGTTGATTGGGGAGCAATCAGCGCACCGGATCCTCATCAGTGCACTGATTGCTCCTGCTACTAAGCTGAACTCTGGCCTCACCCCACTGCCAGATTGTTTGTGCTTCATGCCAGACTCTCCCACCATCTTTCTCCGCGTTCTCGTGTCCGTTCCTTTGCTCTCGTGCCAGTTACTCGTTCTGCCCGTGATTTTCTGTTCTCGTCTCCCCGTGTTTTGTGGAGCTCTTTTGGTTATTCCCGTTTCCGTCATGTTTGTTTTCTTTCCGCATTGTTTTACCGCCTGCCCGCTCGCCACAGAGCAGTGATTTTCTGTTTATCGGCTGATTTTGAGTTTGTTCGTTCTCGTGCCTGTTTGGTTACCTGCTTGTGTAATAAACTGTCTGTTTATCAGTGTATCCTGTTTCCCCGTGTGATTTCTCTTGCATTTTGGATCCACTTAAAAACGCCCCATAACAAATGCACAGTCAACCTCAACAAATACCGTACACTGTCTATTCATCCCAATAGTAGACTTAAATAAACAGAAATAACAATGAACTTATGTTTTATGACTTTGAAAAAATAATAAAATTATGTTCTCTGAATAAATGTCTAAATAAATAAATGTTAAAATTCTTATCTACTACACACCATCACGTGACAAACCAGAGGGACACTGGTGCTGCAGCCCGGAGAGTTCCAGAGAGTTATAGAAGTGGCTGGATTTGGAAAGTAAGTTCTCTTCCACTGTCATGCACAATACGTGTTGATTTCCGAGGGTTTGTTGATGTGACAGACAAGGTGGTGTGTTGGTAAAACGTGGTACTGTTGCTTTTCCGTCCATGAGGTCTGTCAGGAGAGCAGGATCAAGAGGGTCCTGCTCTCTCTTACCACCTGTTCGTCCTCCGCCAACATCGAACAGCGCTAACCACCCTGCTCATGCCTGATTAAACCCCACTACATTCGCGCGCACACACACACAGTGAACACACACACACTTTGGCTGATTGTTCTGCATGAGATTGCCTATTCAATGATTCAACTCATTCCTACAGCTCAATTTAACACAGTTGTGCATCACTACAATCAGACCCAGGTCTGTCCAGATCTGTTCCCCTTGAAGGATCTGGTCTGGACTCAGTAATCCAAAGCTCTGCTGGCATGAGACGCGTTCTTGATTTGCTCCTCACCATCCAGTTAAACCTTCTTCTCGTGTTCTGAGTCATTTCCATAATTTGCAAAACTGTGCATTGGACATGCACCTGGTTGGTCATATATCTCTTGGAAAATATGTGCTTCTGTACGACTTTAGACGATGAAGACAGTTCAGACTGTCAGGAGAGTTCCACTGAAGTCTATCCAGATGTAAATGTGACACCCCTGACCTCACCCCTGTCATCCCACTTCTTCCAAAAAAAATAAATCTTGAGCAATGAACTGGAGGTCAATAGATAAGGAAGAGCCAAGTGCAAAATTTTACATGGAGACGAGAACAAGTCATTAATATGGAAGTATGTGAAATAGTATTTTCTTAACAGTGATAATCCTCCACAGAAGTGGAACAAACATTGAAATCAGGCCTCACAGATCTATTAAACATGCAGCAGTGGGATTCTTTTATTCAAGTTTTCATAGAAATGTAGGACTGTTAAAGTGAAATACAGTCAGAACTGTAACTCAACTCCACATGTGAATTGAGGACTCGGGGAAGTTCTGCAATTGGACCCTTTGACTTTCTTTTCTCTTTCTATTTTCTCTGCACTCACTAATTCTATATTCTGGAGGACTGTATTTTTGTGTTTTGTTTGTTTGTTTTTTACGTTGACAGGGTTAATGGCTATTTTTTATGAATCCTGATTGGAAGCTGAACCAAAGGCTATTTAATGCTGTGTAGTAAACAAACTATTTCACATTCTCAAAAATAGTAAAAATGGAGCAGAGGTTATTTATGCTGTAAATATCCCTGCTTTCTTTCAAATAACTCAATGCCTTTGTTTACTTTTTTGTTTCTATCTATGTACATTTCAGAAGCCTTTCTTCATATCTCCCAACATCCTACATCCTCTTGCAGTTGATCGTTTCCGGGGTTCTCTGAAGTTCTCAAGGCAGTGAAAGCAGAAGAGACATTCTGCTCATAGACCAAAACAGAGAACACTCACTAGTTTGCCTTTCTTCTCTCCCTTTTACCCTCATTTGTCTTGTCATTTAGTTGATTACAATTGCAAATTCCCCTGTTTACAATGTAATAGGAGTGTAACTTTTTCCAACAGTTAATCTAAATAATGTAACTAATTACACTTATAATTACTTTCTCAATTATTAATGATTTTCTCAAATGTTGAGCTGTGTCAGCTTTTAAACTTCAGCATCAGCACTGTCAAACTCCTTTTAAAACCCCTCAACACATCAATTACCATTAGTATCATTTATCAGGATAAATTTAGGGAAAACACAAGAAGCTTGTGCTACCTAAAATGGACCAGACTCAGTGAATAGCTCCCTAAACTCTAGTGAATTGAGCACATCAAATCTAAGAAGTGTACAACCTTCTACACCCTATGATTGCTAATTCAACTGTCTAGCCCAATGAGCAGCGATGGCTAACATGTCTCTGGGGTCATCAGGTGGGAACCTCCCTTCAACAGTGTTTCGTCTAGTTGGTCCCACAACACCTCCAGGAGGCTAGACAGTGATCACTGGCGTCCCAGAGTCACTCCCCTAATGCCAGCCATCACTGCTCAACCTACAACCACAAACAACACTATCTTCACTATCAGGACAAAACACACCAGCAGATTCGGCACACAAACCCACCTAAACATTTCCATTCTGTTTTGCAATACTAATGTTTTCTGAGAGTGGCGGCCATTTTGGGTGAGGAAGGCAGAGGCAGGGAGAGACGCCTTGTCGGGCTAAGTTCCCTCCCCTGCCAGGTCTGGCTGTACCTCCCTCCTCTCCCCCACTTTCACAAACAACTATGACAAACAATTCAACCAACCAGGCCTAGACACCAAACACACACTCAAGCCAACTCACCTGGACTGACCGCATGATGTCAAAGAGGCTCTCACAAGCCACACCCTCCACTTAAAAACACTTCCACTTCCTGTGTTTCTTCTTTGCTTCTCCCAGTACCCTGTCTAACCTAAGAGCTCCCCCTGCTGGGCCCCCAGCAGCCATTATTTCTTTGCATCCAGATCCACTGGCTGGATCTGCATGCCTCATCAGACATTTCCTTTACTATCTTCCTCACCTTCTGTCCACCTCCTCCTAACTCCTTCAACAAAGAGACAACAGACCTTGCTACAAATCCTCTACACCCTACTTCCACTGGACAAATCCTAACTTTCCATCCTCGCTGCTCTGCTTCTCCACCTAACTCTTCATACCTAAGCTTTTTCCTTTCATATGCTTCTACGACCGAAGCCTCCCATGGAACCGTCAGCTCTATGAGATAAACTTTCCTTCTACTCCTAGACCACAGAACTATATCCGGCCTTAACTTTGTACTGGCTATTTCCTGGGGAAAAAACAGCTTTCCTCCTATATCCACCTGCATTTCCCAGTCACAAGCATCATCTAAGCTGCCTTGCCTCTTTGCTGTCTTAATAATTTTCCCTGCTGAACAAACTTGATTGTGGCTCTCTTTGTCTTTGACCCTCCTACATTTGCTTGCCTCTGCATATCCTCAATTCCCGCAGCAAGGCTTTTTAACACCTGGTTATGTCGCCACGTATGCCGGCCTTGTGACAGACTAACCTTA
>CAAKHB010005687.1:43314-64683 GCA_901007665.1 Aeoliscus strigatus | reverse complement strand
TAAGAGGGGGGGGGAGGGGGGAGGGGGCGTTTCATAATGTGTGTTTGCAGGATAATACGTTTTCTGCTTCCCTCCACTGTGACATGGAGGCTTATACGTAGGAGCTATGATGAAGGCCAGTCCAGAGCTTTTGAACTGTGACAAGAACTTTGTCCTTAAATCATTTTCAGGCACAACTTTATCTTCACAACATTAGCTTGGAATGCTATGCTAACAAAACAGCAGAGCGCGTATTTGCAGATGAGAAGAGCCGAGTTCTCCGGTGGGTCGGCTACAACGTAAGAGACTCCCTGTCCTAGGTGGAGTGCTCCGGGTTTGTCGTGCTGTGACACACACACACATCACAATGTATCCGTTGCTGTGGAAACGATGAGGTGACTCAGTGTGATCTGTGATGTTGCCAGGTGTCGCGGGACTATTCTGCTGCTAGTGGGTCCACACAGTTGCATGTTTCATGTTGTTGCGCCTGGAATTGGTCTGGACCTGACCCAGGTGTTTGTGTCTTCGACCACTGAACACAAGCGGTCCCTCCAAGATGAGTTGTTAACAGTTAAAATAATAATAATGGTAAATCAACTTGAGCTGGTGTCTTTTAGACTTTCCAAAAAAAAAAAAAAACGTGCGTGGGCCCTCCCACTGTAATTGCACATAATGTACAATGTTACCGACCATCTCAGGTGTGTTTGGCTCGCTTAAGCAGTCAGCTTCATCTTCGGTTCTAATTAATCTACTTCCCACAGGCATTTTCTCTCACCTCTGTCACTTATTTTTCTTTTTAATGTCGACTCACTGGTTATTTTTCACACGGAATTTCCTGCAGGCTTTAAAAATGCCTGGCAAGGTACAGCAGAAATCCGGGCAGGGCGAATGAAATGATGAAAGAGGCGCCGGTGGTGAGAGTTCCCTCTGTAAAAGAGCTGACACATCTGCCTCCATTTGGAGCTCTTTACAAGTGGATGTATGGTGTCCAACCCGCTAGGGAACACATGTGGGGACTGGAGATTAAAGCATGTTTGGAGATTAATGGTGCTATAGAAGAAGTGTGTTGTCAGATAATTGTCAGAGAAACCGAAAAAAGTTTTTAATTGAACAAGCGCTGAGTAGCTAACGGGACAACGTAACGTAGCTTTGTGGAAACAAAGGACGAACAAGGAAGAAAATGACTGGAGGGGTGACAAGGTGTCCCACAATACTAGTGTGTGTGTGTTGAAGGGACAGATGCAGTACTGTGGGGGTCGTAACTCTGACCACGCAATGGAGGACATCAGATGGTTCTTGTTTTTATCACCAAAAGTGTCCCGGGGGGGTCAGCTGCACTTCTCTTTTACCAAAATCAGTGGTATAGTTGAGTAACCATTATGTAGAAGGTACATATTGGAAAGAAAGTGTGTCATGCAAATCCTGTTGTTGTTGTACATGTCCACATGTACAACAACAATCTTGGTTTCCTCCATCTTCCTTGGCAGCATCATCAGGAATATTTCATCCAAACGGTTCGATTGTAAATGTCTCAACAGACTGTAGTTCACACTGCAGGCCTATAGGTGGCGCCGTACTTCACCAAAACAGAGACGAAGAGCCGTTGGAGAGGCACTTCTGTGTCTGCCGAGCAAATAAAACTGTCCAAAATGTGGTTTTTGATGAACCAAAAAGGGCGGAAAATGATAGATACAGTTTGTTTGGAGGTGAAGCCACATAGGTTCCCAAACGCCGAGGACCTGAGTTTACAGGACCCAATCAGATGATCGGCTGAAAGGATGCGACCGGTGCGTTTACACAAAACAAACCATCTCTGTGTGGACATAGATTGGTCATATCTGATGCTCAGAACAATCCCAAGCTGTGACCGCCAACCTTTTCATGAGGAAAAGGAAATAAACATTTGTAGAATGTGCACACTGATCAGCTGTTATTACTGTGAACATCCTTGGCGTTATATATATATATAATGTACTTTTCATGTTCTTCTAGTTGTTCTTTTTCTGGGTTCCATGGTAACACGTCAGCCCTTTTCACAGCGTTCCCGTTTTTTGCTGGTTCAGTAAGAAGAAGACATTTACATGTGAGTGATGTTACACAGGCATTTACAGGCTTTTGTTTGTTTGGAAATTGTGCGTATAAAGCTAGGTACATATTATTTCATTGTAATCACCTGTACTCCACAGCTGATATCCTAATTAGAAGTTAATTAGCGCACTTAAGCGAAAAGGTCAGGTGCACCCCGATTTCATAATATCAAATTTGTGAGTCGTCAACAAAAGTTATCTGTCTCTTTTCTGATCTTCTTCATCCTGACAAGGTTAAACATCATAGGACAAATGCTGCTGATAAAATAAAGTCACGCTGATGAAAAATAGGCCATTAAATCTGTCAGGTGGAAGGAAACGCCTGCAAGAAAGAGACGTTAATGATGAACACGCCAAGTGCTGCTCAACGTTTGAAAGCTGTTTTTCTGCTGGATCAGAGATTGAACTGGCAGATTGTGCAGTGAGGCACAATTGGGGAACATGTTCAATGTGAGAATGTAGATTTCTGTAACTAGTCCATTCATCTCGCCTGTGCTGTCGGAACCGTAGACGCGCTTCTCGACAAAAGGCTGTCGATTTAAACAAAGATGCACAACATCATTATGGAAATGCAGAAATGTACCAAACCTGCAGTAATTCATCAGGTTGTGTGATTGCTGGCACATCTCATGCGCATATTGTCACTCATAATTTCCAAATCAGGTGTGTAACCACCGAAATTCATCATCCTCTGCGTGGTTCTGTCATAGGTTCTTTTTATTTGATCAATAGAAAGATGAATTGAAATTGTTTGAATCCTGGGACATTAACCACGTGTGATGAATTGATCACTTACATACTATCAGTTTGTTCATGTTCGAGTAAGTCAGTGGTTGATTTTGTTCTGGTTTAGCCACAGATCAAGTTCAAATAGAAAACTTTTTTGTTTGTTTACAAACAAGAGGAATTTTCAAGCCTTGCACAAGATGTCCTCAAATCATCCCCTCTTCTGGTTTTTAAGAATTCAACATCCAGATGGAGAAGGGCACATTGTTCATGCCAACCAACAACAGAACAGATCACAAAATATAGATATCAAGTTCCTCATATGAGGAACTTGATATTTGAGTATGTTCAAGCCAACAAACTCGACACATCCAGTGCTCACTAAGTAGGGATGTGTTATTAAGACGGGATGTGTTCATTCCCAACGCATTCATGTAACAGAGGCCACACAGATGATGGTCACCTTATCTCACCTTCCATATTTCATGAAAACTCATTTCGCAAACCGGTCCAGCGATGGCAGATTAATGCCTGGATGTTGCTAATTGCAACATGAAGCAGCAGCTCTCACGGTTCATCCAAGTCTCAATCATAAACCATCAGCGGTTGTCTGCGTTCACACTAACATTTGTTTTTGTTGGAAAGATTACGACATAATAGACTTTTGATTGGTTGCGCCCGGCACAAAGTCCATGAGGACGCATCTGCTGGCAGAAGATCAAGCAGCCGAAGTCAGATTTGTTCTCACAATGAATTAGTCAGCCCCAACGAAAGGCACAAAGACGCACTTATTTTCATCACGATGAGTCAATGAGACGTCGGGGAGTTTGCATCCTGACCTGGAAGGATCAGATTAGTCAACTGCTGCAGGATGGCTTGTATTGTTGCAGTATGTTGTAAAGACCAGAAAGTTGCTGTAGTACTGATCCATTTTTAATGTTTTAAAATAAAGTCAGACATGTGCTGTCTCACAAATATGCATTAAAAACTAGTCCATGCGTTTGTTTCCTCCAGGCTGGATTAGTGCAGCGTCTTGTTACCAGGCCGCCCCAACACGCCTCTGAAGACGCTCGGGCTGATCCAGAATGCTGCTTCATGTAGACTGACGAGAGCGAGCTCAAGAAATCTGTTTCTGTTCCGACTCCCTTCAAAATGCAGAATATAATTGAAATCCTTCTCCTCACAAACTTTCCTTTTTAAATACAGCAAAAGAAAAGTCGTGACAGCAGAACGCTACAGGGAAATCTAAATCCTAGAATTACTAGTTGTACTTGATGTTGGTGATTTTCCATGTAAAGAAGAGGTTTATGTCAGAAATCGCCCACTGGTACTTGAACCATTCGCTGCCGCTATGTCTAGACTATGTCTCTAGATGTCGCCGAGCTTCTCCTGACATTATTACTAGTGCTTCATGTCAATGTTTGACCTCTGTTGATGCAAGCTGCCGTTTTTCTTGTTTTTTATACAGTCTATCTGCCATTCAACACTCAGTGGATCTCTCCGGTAATTGACAATTCTTTCACAACACGGTGATGCTTCTTCTTCTTCATTATTTGTGTGTGTAGAATGATCCAGGTTTCACTCGCTATGGGGAGGACTGGTTTTAGTGATGCTGCATGTGTTTTTCATCGTTCCTCACCTCACCCGTCTGTCTGAGCACTGAGGCCGACGAGAAAGTGCCTCCACTCTTCAAACTGCATTTGGGTTTCTGTTCTCTCATTAGGACAGGCGCCAAATGGATCTTGGAAATTTGGCTGCGCTGGTCAGCGTGTCAAAGACTTCAAGAAGAAAAGGGGGCAATGACTCACACGGAGCGAGAGCCTGACGCAAACGACGTCCATTCTTTCCCCTAATGATGTCATCTGCCTGAGCTCTCTCCTGACATTAATCTGTTATCCTCTTAAGAGAGGGGAAGAAAAAATGTGCTCTCCAAGACTTTCTAAGATAGATTCTTATGATGTAAGACTATCCACCAGAAGTTTGCGAAGGAAAAAGAAACCGACGGATTTCAGAAGAAACGCAAGTGCCTTCGTCTTCTTCTTCGTCTTCTTCTTCGTCTTCTTCTTCGTCTTCATCTTTTCGTTGGCGATAAGCTGACTCAGATGGTAAAATGATGAGTAAGTAGCACAAGAGGATGAACAAGGGTTTCATTCACTGAGTCTAATCTAAGGTCCTTTTGTCCCATTTCAAGGTATTTAACTCCGGTCTGTGTCCATGAAGAGTGGGGCTCTCTCTGTTGCGCTGCGGCGGAGAAGAGAACGCCAGTTGTGCCAGTGTAAAGCCATCGATTCTGCCCGATGACTGGACTGCTGATGGCAGATCGCCACTCCCTCGATTCTCTGCCTCACGCCCATTTGCCACAGTCCGGGGCGCTGCTCAGCAGAAAGCGAGCCCATCCACCAACTCCGTCCTGACACATCCAACACTGAGCAGATTCACGCAGGAACGTACATCAGAGTCTTGACTCGCAGCTGTTTTAATTACCGACGGTCAAGAGGGACTTTTGAACCAAACTTGGTTTGTCCTATGAATAGAACTTCCACGTCAACCAACTCTGCTATGATTAAACATTGGTTCCGGCTCGAACGTCGTTAGGTTTGATAAAAGTCATGGGTAGTTTACGTTATCTCCTGGGATTCATTTCATGGAGCCCTTTGGACAAAGTCATCGTTATCTTGCTAATTAAAGACCAAGTCCTTCCAGGCAAGTCTTACGGCTCACCGGCTCCTGCTGAAATGAATTGCTAGCAAATTTTGGTGACTTTCCCACAAAATATGATTAAATGCTGTTATTTTGACCTCTTTTATGAATGGACAAGGTTTCAGAGGACCTGATCGTCCCTTCCCAAGCCGGCACAGTCGAAGCTCGTTAGCAATTAACGAAACCAGTGAAGACCAGTCGCGTTTGTCTGACGCAGGCTGGCTCAGAGTCATGTCTGGAACCTGTGGCTGTGGTTTCTGACGATGACAACAGCGGTTAACGTTGTATACGTGAACCGCTGGTTGGTCTCGTTCTATGTGGTCGCCGTTAAAGCGAGTTGAGACTCACTGTGTGTAGTTCAGGTGCACAAGATGGCGCACAGGGACACAATGTAACTCAGATGAAATACTTTCTCCAGCTGTCTAAAGTATGTGCTTGTTTCCTCTGTGATAGAAAACAGAACAGTTCTTTAACTGCACGGGGAAATCCAGCCTCCTGTCCACTGGAGGTGTGCTTGGCAGGATGTTGTTGCTCATTAATTACATTTGGTACGGAGTATCTCAGCTGAACATGATTACTACACGTGTGGTAATGGATCCATGAACATCTCCATCCATCTCCATCTTGTTCCTTTGTAAAATAATTTCTATTTTCCCTTCAAACACAGAGGCCAGTGGAGTATCTATTAGGCCTCTAATTGACTGCAGTCTGTCCTGCTTTCTCTCATTCTGCTCTTTTGCTGATCCGGCATGTTGGTGCATGGAACAGGTGATAGCACGCATGACTGAGGCGGCCTGGTTGAAGCGTGAAGAGCAATGATCTGATCTGATCATCAGACCTTTTTTTGTTGGAGAACAACAAACACATACGGTTTCACAGGGACTTAGTGGCTGACGACCAGCGAAGAGACAGACGCTCATCGGAGCAGACGTGTGTGAGGAATGATGGCTGTTACTGATGTGTGTTCCGGAGACAAAACAATTGTTTGGAGACTCAAGACCACAACTTGTCAGATGTGAAGGTACATTGATCTGATCACAACCAGGCAGCTCTCACCTGCCTGGTTACTGGAGGGACCAGTCAATATCATGTCAGTTGAACAAACAGTAGCACGTCAGATACATGTTCTTTTGTTTTTCTGTGAAGTACAAACGCCAACGTTGGATCTGTAGAATTATTACTGCAGTACCGATGGGCTGTGAGTCAAGGGTAAAGGTAAATAAACCCTTTTCACCACACTGGCAGCTAAATAAACGTGAGCCGAATCATAACTTCATCTTTTCCAGAGGCACAGGTAGTCCCATAGCACAGAATGGTACAGGGCTGTGGACAGACTGCCGGACTCGACTGATAACACACACATACACACACACAGAGCAACAACTTTTAGGTCTGCCGTGCCAGCTGGTCTCGTCTTCTGACCGTTGAAGAAAAGTATCCAGAGAAAATCCATAGGAACAGCGTGCAAACTCCCTGTTCTGTTCACTTTCTGCTGCTGCTGCTGCTGCTGCTGCTGCAAAGGCTCACGTGACTGGAGGTCCTCATGGTCAATGTCATTGCTGATGACATATCATGGATTTTAAAGGAGAACTGATGCGTTGAATGTGCTGTGATGGTGCAGGGAGGAGCTGTCTGATGGAAGTGGAGGCAGAGGTGTGTGCCTCTGACCCATCTGTAGGCAACAGAAGCTGGACCAGTAATTGATGCCCGTCCAGTCTCCTGCCAAGTGGTGGAGCTGTTTGCGCTGATGATGCAGACATGGCTCACCGGGAAACGGGTGCTTGAGCCAAGCTCCCCTCTGGCCCTGATGCTGGCCCTGATGAGAAAGTCCACAGCCCGGCTGAGAGCCTGGCAGCTGTGTGAATTTGAAGGAATATGAAAGACGTGAAAATGAAAATGACGAGACATCTTTAATGTCTCAGTGTCCAGATCATTTATAGTCTGTTCACAGGTCTCACCATAATTCAGTCTGGTGGCTTCGTACTTGTCATGTCCAGCTGCTTGTTAGAATCGCCTTGGGGTGTGTGTGTGTGTGTGTGTGTGTGTGTGTGTGTGAAGTAGGGGGCTCTGACAACTTTAGTTTAGGTGCTTCATCTCACTTCATCTCTCCATGGAGCAGGATAGATACCTTGCTTTGATGTGCAAAGACAAAATGCGTTTTGTTTTTTTTTGTTTTTTGCTAATGTGACTAAGGCTGTGTCTAAAATTTGTCCAAAAAAGAAAAAAAAAAAAAACACTTGTCAATGCTCTGTGACATACGGAGGAGTATTAGTGACAGCAGGTCAACATCGTTTATACATTTGTAAATGAAGTGACCTCTAGTGGTCACATAAATGACCACTAGAGGTCTTATGTGTCGGTTGTGTCATAGCAAAGAAAAGACCTACATTTGACTGTTGGTAACTGATAATACTGAGTGTGTTATTGATGGACCCTAATCCTTCACCCTACACTGGAACATTTTGTAGAGAACTGTAGAGATTTTTTTTTTTTAATGAAAAATTAAGTTATATCTCCTCCTTGTAAAGGCGTTATGTGACATTCCTCTGGGTTATATGTTATGATTAAGAACCAGAAGAATGAACTAAAGTACCACCTGAGTTGGAGGAAACTGTTGAAACTTTGTGTAATTTGTTGGCGACAACCAATGGTCCATGAACGACCCACAGCCACAAGCGGCTTCACTGTTCTAACTTTGTCTCTCAGGGAATTTGACCTGACTTTTAGACAAGTATCAACTCTAGCAGAGACAAAGCTGCTTGACGTAGATTGTATACAAATATATTTAACGTATTTTATTGTATAAAAAAATCTACAGTTACAACTGAATATAGAGAGGTCAATTGCTGTTGTGGATTGAAATTCTGAATGTAATCTTTTGTACTTTAGAGAGTTTGTATTTAAGGCTACTGACAGACAAACTACTGATGACCAGCAGTGGATGCACTGACAAGAATATGTTCCTCTCATCGAGATGTGAACACAAGGTCAGCGTGTTTAACAAGGGGACTGCAGCGTTTATATACATTGCAATGAATAAGCAGAGACATCCAGAGAGTAGCCTGCAGCTAGGAAGTCACATAAACACAAATTATGAATTTATTCCGAGCTCTTCATCCTTATCGAACCAAAAAATGTTGAAACATTCACATGTATTAGACCCTGAAACTGCGGAACAAACGTTCAGCAAAATCATTTCTTTGCCGATAAACCAAACCTTGAAGACTTTATTTTTGTTTTATTTTCCAGTGATCCAGTGCTCCAGTCACATTGTGAAACACCTTGAATTCTCCTTGTTACTCTGGTGCTGACTGAAAAGAGCATCAGAGAACGGAGGTAAAGCAATCCAGAGCAGCATTTTGGTGTAAAAAGGCATTTCATCTTCCCAATGCCCCTTTTTGGAGTTATTTATAAGTCCACAATCCCTGGTGACTGTGATCTGTGAATGTTGTGTATGTGAGGAAAAAAGGGCGACAACTGAGAATCTGAATCCCTGAACACTAAAGTTCACAAAAGCTGACAAGCTCTTTTTGGTTGAAGTGCGAAATTCTGTGAACCAAAAAGACATTATCTCTTGTTTATAGATTTATAGAAAGTGAAGTGGGAATCTGGATTTAATGCTAGTGGGGAACGATTAAATCAGTTCCTCACGCTGACATTTGTCGTTTATAAACTGATGATTGATTTTCATTATTAATAATATCAGTTTATATCATTCTGTTGCTCCATTTAGCACCAGTCTGTTCTGTCTGTGTTTCTAATCTGTGTACAGCCTGCAAAGATATATACACACACTGCTAACCTTACATATCAAAACAAAAATGATTCATATTATTACAACAAGTTATCTTTAATGTGTTCATTAATGTCAGAAAAAAATGTTTAAATTATGAGCAGATTTAACAAATATGAACCAAATTCATCCATAATTCGGAGTAAAAAAGGAGTAAAAAAAAAAACAATTTCTTTAAGATAACGACATAAAACAACAGGGCATGTTGTTATCACGAGAAAACCGACCAAATCAAATGTATATTTAACTAAAACAAACCCCCAGAAAATAGTGTAATTAATCCAACTCTCTCTGTATGTTGGTTTCAAAAGTAGGAGCACCCGGCATTAACGGTTACTACGGAGCTTAACATAAATTTGAATAAATTTAAATTATAAAATCAACTTGCATTACTCCGTCAAGTGAAAACAACATGAGAGAAACACAAAAGTATGACAAATAATCCCTTCACACACGTTTTAAAACCGCCCTTCGCGCATAGCACCGCTTCATTTGAGCGTTTATGAGACACCCCGGGCTTGTAATCATGCGCTCCCCTTTGCCAAGCACATGGCGGACATGACGTCATGGCGCTGTAATTCAAACTCCAGGAAACAAAAGCGTCTGTCTGTCTGGTAAACCGTCCGTTTGACAAGTGCAGGCTCTTTCCTCCAGGAAATCTCGACTTCTCCCAGCCTGTGAGTATTAAATGCTTTTGTTGTAAATGATGTGTGGTTGTTTTCTTCGTGTTGTTTAAGTCCGAGATACTTTGTTTATGGATGATGATCCCTAAATACGAAGTCCTTTTGGTCGTTCAACCTGTGCAAGTGAGTTCACACCGTGGTTCTTCGTCAACTCCCACCATTCTACAGTGATTACATCAGCTGTTTTCAGTTGTCGTGGTTTAGAAATACTGTAGAATATTTAGGACTGAATGCAGCAGATTCAAACCAACTCTCTCGACTGTCCCTTACAGCCGAGCAGTTGTTGCCAGGTGGGAAATCAAAGAGCATTGTTCCAGAGACTCCAAATTACCGTATTTTGAGCTAAATTATCGTACACCGGTCAGAACCGAGTCGAGGCTTCGAAGCGTGTGTCGATGACGTATGTTGTATGACTAGTGATGGCCGTCTGACTCCAATGCTCCTATAGAAGCTTAGATACATCGGTACTTGATTGATCTCCGAGAGAAATTCCCAACTTGCACTAGGTGGTTTAAGTCAGACCATCGTTTCCTCTGACATCACTTGACTCACCTGATTGAGTGTCGATAATTATCGTGTTAGTACGATAATTATTGCATTAGTACGATAATTTGGCCCCATGTCCGATCTATAACCCCCCAAAAAGCCAAATGTACAGTGAGTTGATCATTGACGTGAATGTGTGGTTGTAGATTTAATCGGCCCCAAAGTGATTACAAGTCACATGACCACGTCCTGCCTCGGCGCAGAAGTTCCGATACGTTTGCTTCAAGAGGTTCCGTGAGGCCCGTCCCTAACTTTGTGTCAGCAAGAGAAGTCAGTCGAATTTTATGATGTTCATGCGGAAACAGGTATTATTTGAGAGAGGGCTGTTGTAGAAATGTGTGAAATGAATGTACACAGACTCTAATCTGGGGACAAAAAACTATTTTCTGTCTAGGTTTTTCCTTTTCAGCAGGGATGTTTGGTTTCAAATCTCACAGCTCTTCCTCGAAGGCGGAGGCTGAGCTGGAGAGAGTCAGGAAGGAGAACGCTCACCTCAGAAAAAAGATGGATGAACTGGCCAAGCGGCACGTCAAACCGCCTGACGCGGACAAAAGCAAGCTGCTGGAGGTGAGGGCAATGTTTCGGTTTGTTCCCAAACCTCAGTTATTTAGTTTTTGTGAACGAGCATTTAACGTCTTGTGTATTGATTATTTCAGAGGATTCTGTCACTGGAAACACTGCGAGAAAGGAACAATCAGCAGCTGCTGGTCAAAGAGCAAGAACTGGAAAGTTTGAGGCAGCAGCTTGTAGCTAGAGGCGGAGAGGTGAGTGGACATTTCAGCACATCTTTGTTAGAAATCCTGTTTGTAGAAGACGAGGAGAGACACAAGCAGCTGGGAGCCTCTGGTAAACATGGACGACCCGAGGCAGCGTCTGTCTGACAGCCGTGTCTTTGTGAGCACACTCCAACTCTTGTATCCAACGTTGTATCTGCACAATATGTATCGCTGGCAGCAGACGACCGTGAGGAGGTTGAAAGAAATCTGTGTGTGTGTGTGTGTTTTCTTTGTTTGTTTTGTTTTTGTTTAGTTGTGTGTGTGTGTGTGTGTGTGGGGGGGGGGGTGTTGTTGTTTTTATAGTTAAAACACAAAATATCTTTCAATGGCAAATTAATTCATTCATTCAACTGTTTTTTTTGTTTGTTTGTTTTCCTTTATGTATCGACGATCTGAAGTACTCAGTGTGTAGTGAAATTAGAGACAGACCTATGGGGTTATAAGATAGCCTGGTGTTGTTTTTTGTTTGTTTTAGATTAAGCGTTATGATTTTAACAAATGGGGTAAAGTTTAAAAAAAAAATCTGTAATTTTTTTACATGAGAATATATTTATATTCATATAATTATTATGTTGATGTACATCTGCTTGTCTTGTGGAAAATAAAAATCTGCTCCAGGTGTGTCCCTGGAATGTCCCTCTGCCCCTTTCTAGTTCAATCCAACTGGTATGAATATTAATGAGCTCATAGTCTTCTGCAACTCTGGGACGATAATGTGGTTAAACTCTACCTGAACAGTGTTAAAACCAGAGCTACTTGTCAGGAAGTGCTGGTCATGTCCTTTTTAAGGAAACAGAAAAGAGCCCATTTCCTGCGCGGTCAACATGCATCATTATTTTATGGTGTATTACAGGTGGTGGCGTCTCTGCAGGCGCAGCTGGAGCAGCGGAAGAAAGATACGGAGCAGAGAGACACGTTGTTCCAGAACCTGTCCCAGGAGACGGAGAACCTGAAAAACAAGCTGGCCACGGTTACTGCCCGCTGCCAGTCCCTGGAAATACAAGCTGGGGTGAGTCAGTCCCTGTTTACACCTAAACCACATACTCTCATTTGGTGTGTGTGTGTGTGTCGCGTTGTGCTGTGGAGTGTCCTTCACTTAATCATCGAAAGTTTCTGTAAGGTCTGGTAATTATTGTTGTTAAAAGTGTTTCTATTTGTTCTTGGTACATGTTACGGAAAAAAAACATAGTGTCGAGTGACAAGCTTCATTCCTTTTTTGACTTTGGTCGCCTTGTGAGAGCCGACGTCAGCCAACCCTGATGATCTAAAAAGGAATGGAACAATGAAACAACTGACCCACCCCACCGCAAGACTATGTCGCAGAAATTATGTAGATGGAGTGATGGAAAGTAAAAGAAACGTTAATGTATGTGTATTTATCATGGTGGATGTTTCATTTGCGACAGGCCAGTGAATCAATTAAAAAGAAAGTGCTACATTGATTGATGTTGTTGTATCAGGAACACATTGTTTTAATTATAAGAGGTTTTGTGGTTGAATGTCAACATTATTCTCCTGTTTGTCTGATTTACTGCACTGATACAGTGGAAGTATCATAACTTTAATGACATTTTGCTGAGAATTTGACTTGAGTACCAGCACAGCTTAATAAAGAATCTTCTGTCGGAGTTGTATAACTGAATCAGGATTTGTTCCGTGTGTGTCGCCGTTTTGTTTTCCTCTCTCTGCAGATGGAAATATTAACTGTGTGAATCAAACTGTGTGAATCAAATGCTACAGCACCTGACATTTGCAAAGTGTGACACTATCGCACGTCAACGGGCTGGTGTGGAAACTGCAGTTGTTTCTGTGGCCACTAGGTGTCACTGTGTGCCCTGCAATCACTCCCTCAGCCGCTAACAGAAGCCTGCCAGCCCTGATGCAATAAAAAGGCACAAACATGAAACATGGTGACATGTTTCCCGTGCTGCTGTGTATTCAGTCACTGATATTTGCTTGATGGTTTGATCAGTATTAGATAATAAATAAAACAGATAAATGTAAAGCCTACAGTTGAAATTGATTAGACTTTCCTGATTCTCTTACCAAATTTTTTTTTTTTTTTTTGAAACATGTTTTTTATTATTTCACACTTAGAGACAGTTCTGTTGGGTGGGGTTACAGTGGTTCCCTGGTATATGGTACCTACATATATATGCCAATACAGAGTAATTCACACACACTATTATATTATTCAGTCACAGCTCTACAATTGTCTCAATTCTTTCCCAGTTGTTCCTATGAGCTTGTGGTAAAAAAAAAAAAAGACGTTCCCATAGCCCTCTCTCGTCCTCACTGTCACTGACTCTCGCCTATAAAGGGTGGATTGAAAAAATGGCAGAAATTGCATCGTATGAACGGATGTTGGCGAGAGTCAGTGACAGTGAGGACGAGAGAGGGCTATGGGAACGTCTCTTACCAAATTGAAGAGTTTGTCCTTTGTAAGACATTTTCTTCGGCCGTGTACTCGTCAGCCACAGAAATTCTCAGCCCATTATCAGCCGAGTTACCAGAAATGTCATCTCTATGGTTACCCCATGTTTTTTTTTACAACTCGATACCATTTCAGTAGAGTGATCAAGGTGAAGTAGTGATTCTTGGACTGATGCAAATTCTGTTTGTTTGGTCCACAATGTTGTCTAACCGTCTTTGCAATTCTTGGTATTTACACTCTTGTCAAGGTTAGACCGTGTGAGTCAGTCTATCTTATGCAAGTGCTTTGAAATATGTTTAAAGACTTGTCGCTTTCTTTGTTATTGTTCCTGGAACGTCCGCTGCAGACCTCAGACGCCCCCCCCAACCCATACATCCTTCTTCAACTCACAAAAGCTATTAGCTGGCTTAGAGTATGGGATGGGTGTTTAAATCCATCTGTGGAAAATGTTGACAAGCTCACGATGCTTGTCTGGTACTATATGAGCTCAAGGGGCCTTAGCCCTGAGATGGTCATTGAGATGCTTACTGTGACGGAGCAGTGGAGGGTTTGCCGCGGCGAAGGTCTTAGATGGGATCAGACTTATTACCCCTAATATGTCTGAGAGGACAGAATTATGAGATGATTTGCTGCTGTCTAGGGACCGCTGTCCAGGAACTGGCTTCAGAGATCTGCTCTTGGGTTTGCGTCTCCGTCGATGACTTGCTTGCGTGTTTCCCGCCCTGCGTTGTCAAAAAAAATATGACTTACCCGTTACACATACGTGATAATATCAACAGTCATTTGATTTGGCTGCACTCATCAATTGAACCTCAAATTGCTCAAATATTCAAAGAATATTCACTGATAAATCTGTCTTGGAACATGTACTTGTAACGCAGATCCATCAGGTGCTTATCAGTGATTTCTTTGTGTCAGCTTGAGATTCTTGTCATCGTTGACATCTACCAGCTGCGCAGTCAGTCTCAGTCAGAGAAGAAGTTTATTTTTGTTTTGTTTTTTGTCAGATACCAGTCTGAGCTGCTGCCGCCACCTAACATTTGTTTCTGTCCTCAGAAGGAGCAGGTTCCTCCTGCAGACGTGGCGCTGGTACAAGATCAGCTGAAGGATGTGAGTCCATTCGTAATTGTGTGTGTTTTTACACGTTGACAGCATCTATTTCACTCATTTTCACCACACCACCATGTCGTAGCATTCACTAGTCACATGACCACTTTCTTTTTTCTTTTTTTTTCTTTTTCCAAAGCAAGACTCAAACAATGAACACATTAATCAAAAGCAATACAGTCACATCAACCATGGTCTTGAGTTTAACACTTAACAAAATTTCCGTGCATGACTATTACTTATATATGAGCACACAATGACAAACGGAGACAGGGAGATACTATCCAGTTCTGAGTTGAAGAAAGTTCCAGAAGTTCCATTCAGCCTGTTGTTTTGTGTCTTACAGCCTGTTGTGTAGCGGAGGTATTTGGTTGGTCGCTGACTGTGCTTGCTGTGTGTCTCACCTCCAGGCTCTTGAGAAGAACCAGCAGTGGCTGGTGTACGACCAGCAGAGAGAAGCTTACGTCCAGTCCGTCCTGGCCCGCACGCGGGAGCTGGAGCAGCAGCTGGCCGAGGCTAAGCAGCAGCAACCGGAGACCGGCCCCGATGGTAGGAAAGAGGACGACGCGCATTCTCGAGTCGCACTGTGATTGAAACGGGCCGTTTATGTCGTATACTGGATGGTTAACAAAGTGGGTTTCAGATGTCTGTGTTTCATCGATGTCCATCAACTCGGCAGGTCCCGAGAAGGACACTCAGCTGAAGAGCCACTACGAGCAGTTGATTTCTGGGGTACGGAAAGACCTGGAGTTCCAAAAAGAGCAGGTTACCAGAAGCCAGCAGGAGCTCAATGTGCAGAAGGAGCAGGTGAACGCAGGACATGTTATTTTCACTTTTGTGTCTTTGGGAGCTTATTACTGTGTGTGTGTGTGTGTGTGTGTGTGTGTGTGCGCGCGCGCACACAACTAGACAAACCATTACACTCCTCAGCGTCTGAAGTCAAGACATGGGTATGATTGCCGTGTCACAGAAGTGGCGTTGAGATAGCTGAATTATTAATGAGTTGTCTGCGGCAGACCTCCAGAACTCGGGCTGAGCTGCAGTCTCAGACGGAGCAGGTCACCCGGCTCCAGGAGGAGATGTCGGCACTGCAGAGGAGATACGAGGACAAGTGCGGTGAGCTGTCATCCTTCCACAGAAAGTACAAGGAGAAGAGCAAAGAGCTGGAGGAGGCAGCGAGGCAGCTGCAGTCAGAGCGACTCAACAGCAGGTACGACGATGCAGCTCCTGCAGAAACCGAGTTAGAGGTGCGACGAGACTAAGAGCCTAGACGACGGAAACACAGCAAGTTATGGCGCTTTTCCACCACACGGTTGTGGCTCGGTTCTACTCTGTTTGGTTCCATTCATTCACGGGCACAACACCTGGAACTAAAAAAAAGTACCAGGTTCTATTACCGTGCCGGGTAGAGCCAAACCGAGTCCAGTTGAGCTGGAACCGTGTGGTGGAAGAACCCCATTTAGACTCACATTTGTCACTGGACTTCCACAAATGCCGCATCCAGACACGCGGTCTGTGAGGAGAGACAGGTGTCGTCTGGGCTGGTGGACCGGATGAGAGCCGAACTGGAGAACACGGACCTCCGGCTGGAGGAGGAGAGGCAGAGATCTGCCGAGCTTCTACTGCAGGTGACGGACACATTCAGTCGCGCAACAGCCGCGACGAGACAAAGATGCAAATGTTTGTGCACGTGACAGGCGTCAGTGCGTCTTCTGAGGCGTGGATCTCGGTTTCGCAGGTGAACGTGCTGCAGAAGTCTCTGCTGAGCCAGAACGAAGAACAGAGAAGAATAGCTGCACTGGAGCAGCAGGTAACAGGACCAACGTCCCACAAGAACATGAAAGACCTTGTGTGAATTCTAAGCAAAGGGTTTGATAAATAAGCTCACCTGAGGTGAGAGGGGGCGGGGGGGTCACTGCACCAGCTTATCGTTTCTGAAACGAATCTGCCTTCTCTTACAATCCAGCTCTCCGCCAAGGACTCTGAAAACGAGAAGATGGATCGCATGCAGCATCAGTTACACAGGGTGCTGAAGGAGCTCCGCCGGGCCCGTGATCAGATTGCTAAGCTGGAGTCGGCCGTGAGTGTTCCCGCACATCACAGCGTCGTGCACGTCGCAACCGCGGGCAAACACGTGGGCCTGTCAGAGCACAGGACCAGCACCATGCTTCATTGGGGACCATACACATGATCTATCTCGCTGTGCTTCCTCATGCCCCCGAGGGCAGTTGGGGGTGGTTTTGTTTTCTTTTGTTTTAGTTTAATTGGTGTCTGTGCTCACTTTCTGTAAAGTCCGTCGCTTTCCTTATCTTACAAACCCACTCCAAACATGTATGGAGAACAAATTGCACAAAATTCAACCATACAAAGTTTTCACCTGATCTTAATGTTTTATGTGCGATGTCAAGTGACGTCGCGTCTCTGGGAAAAGGTTCTGCACGTACATAGTCAAGCATACCACAAGTAACGTACATTGTTGTGTGCAGAATTATCACGTGCTGTGACCCCGTCACGTCAAATGTGGTAAGTTTCAGAGAAAATTGAGAAAAACAACATTATAATTATTATATTAAAATATATTGTAGAATATTATAATAATATAAATTTTATTTTAAATAAATAAATATCTTTGCCTTCAGGGAATCATCGCCATGCCAACCGTAGGTGGTTACTCAACCTGTGGCTCGTGGACCCCATCAGGGCCACTCCACTAGTCACTTTGACGGGTCGAGCAGCCACACCGACATTAAAAACACCTCAGCGATGGATTTTCTAGTAAATATTATTGTCTTGTGAACGTCTTTTGATGAAACCGGTCTCGTATTCCAGAAGCAGTCCAACACCCGTTTCTCCGAGCCCAGCTCCTACAATAAACTGGAGTTTGAGCGTCTCAGCATCGACGACCCGACGTCCCCGTCGAAAGTCGCCAGCCTCCTGGATGAAAGTTTCCTGGAGTGTCCAAACTGTCGGGCCCACTACCCGACGAGCCGCCACAGGGAGCTCCTGGCACACATCGACGACTGCTTCGCCTGAGCCGCACAACCCTCCTCTTCCCTCAGCGGCTGCAAAGGAACGGGGTGGAGGATCTGCCAGAAGGTACAAAGCCGACCAGATTTTCTTTGTCTCCAGTCGTGGGGTCTTTTTCTGTGGATCGCTGGACGAGTCTTCATCTAGAACAACAGACCGATGATTGAACCGTTGATTGTTTTTGGATCCTGCTGTGAGAGAAGTGCATTCACAAATGTTCCTCCTCTGTTTGCAGCAGCTCAGCTTGTCATACTTCACTCCATGTAGCTGAATTTGGGTCGACAACCCCAAAAGTATTATTTAAGGACGATAAAGGGACAGTCAAATTTTAAAAAATCAGGTTTAAACTATGTCTCAACATTGGGGAGAATTTCTTTAAATGGCAGAAATCGTCTGTTTCCACTTTCTTTGCCACAAAACCAAAGATTGATCCAATCATTATTGAAACAAACACTTCCATATTTCTGCATTTTTTACAAAGCTCTTAGTATTTGTTTTTTGTGTTTAAATCTATTTATTCTTGGGTTGTTTTGTATGTTGCTGCTGTTGTCTTAGATCATGAAACTTGTGTTTTTTTTTCCCCCAGTAAATACACGTATGTTGTTGCTTTCCTTTATCTCTTTTGTGTCACCGTGGAGAGTACTTGTTTTTCATAGACGTTTACCAGGTCAGAGCCTCGCGTTGTCTCAGCGGAACATTTGCATCGTCCTGAAGGACGCGACAGCTCCAAAGCGTCTGGGGCCGTGAGTGATGTCATCAGCGTTTGTGTTTGCCGTCCTCAGGAGGCGCCGCCGCCTTCAACTCATCCAGTCACGTGACCGTAACCATGACCAAGACGTGTTAGGGAACCCGGCTCATATGGTTTGATTTGTCCACAAGTAACCAGACGTGAAACATGTGAAGTGTTTGCGGCTTAGCCGGTCACATGGTGCCACGTCGTCTTTCCTGTCTCACTTTCATCTCCACCTTGACTTCTTCTGTGCGGCTGCAATGAGATTGCACGAGTTAATTCCTTGTACTAAACTATTTAAGGCGGAGGATTAGTGACAGTCCTCTTGATGTGGAAAGGGGGTTAAGGTGCCTTTATTCCTGCTGTGGTTGCAATGTGACTCGATAGACTTAAGTCCGACTCATCTGTTTGGACGAGGGGTGGTTTGGTTTTTGTTTTTTCATTCAGGCTAAGGAATCGTTTACTGTCCGGTTTTGACGCTTTTGTTTTTTTGTTTTTTATTCTAATCATGTCATTTCTCACACACTGTACTGTGATAAATGTGCAATAAATGTGTGAATCCAGTTGTGTTTGTGTACTCTCGTCTCATGAAAGTTTGGAGGATCGGTCGGCCAAACATTCACATGCGCTCGTCGTCAAATATTTACGCTCGTGTTCTTACTACAACCGATGTGTGGGTTTAAAGGTTTTTTCTTGTCTGGATGATCCACAGAGGCAAAGACAATGTGTGATCGGTTCAGAACGCAGCAGCGTTGTTGTCTAATTACCGAACTGCTGGCGGTTCTTTCACCACCTCGTTTTCAGAAGCTTACGTGAACAGCGATGAAAAATTAAAAGGAAACTTCAGTATGTGTTTTGATTGGGTCCAAAGGCAACAGCAAGAATTTAGTATTCGTACCTGGGAAAAGGAATAAATATTGCAAGACGGTATAAAAACACGACTGAGCCAACACAGTATGAATGTTTTATTTCAAAAACCTTATCAAGTTCACATAATAAAGTCAAGATAAAACTGCTAGTAGACCAGGATTGAATATTGATATAGAAGGATTATTATTCATTTGCTCTGCAAGATACTTTGAAGGAATTAAAATTAAATCCTGTGTATTGATTGGACCAGTAAACATGCTTGCTGATTTACTCCCAGGGAATTTGTTTTACAATGTTTTTCGGGGGTTTTTTTTTGTTTTTTTGTTTTGTTTTTTCCCGAGAAATCTCTGGCTGATACTGGTTCCACGTGTTTCCATGACTACTTGTTTCACGCTACGTCGACAAAAACCAGATGTGGAAGATAAATTAGGAACAGTCGGCGCTCAGCTTCTATTTCCAGTAGAGTCGTGGACGTCTGACGGTGCTTTTATTTCTACGCACGAGTCGACTGCTCTCCACGTGGGGCACATGTGGTGGTGGGGGGGTGCAAAAACGGTGGAGGAACTCAGTCCGAGACCAGCAGAGGGGCACGCAGTCCCACCGGTGGGTACTTTAACAAAAAAAAAAAAAACGTCCTGAGTGTAACTAGATCAGCTGTTCTGGCAGAAACCTGTGATGGAAAGATTGAGAGACGGTTTAGTTCAGGTGTGTCGTCAAAGTAAAGATGTGAACGAATAAGATGATCTTTTTCCTCACCGTTGTGGTCTACCCGTCTGTATTTGCCCAGCAGGCAGAGCTCCCTCTTCTTCTGGACCACGATGTGCTGGTCCTGTGCCCGCAGGCCGTCGAAGTGACGGGAGAAGATGAAGGAGTAGCTGTCCAGACACGTGCCGTCAAAGTCGAGCTGCCTGCAGGAGTAGTGGACGGCGTAGTTGTCGTAGTCGGTGTCGATCACCCAGTGGTCGTCGTCTGGGAACACACAGAAGGGGAGGTGAGGGCTTCAGTCCGTCCCGGGATCAGCCGCGTTTCAGCTCACGTTCCACCACTTACTTCCGGTCTGCAGGTATGACGCAACTCCCCAGTACTTCATCCTGAACCTGGCAGGGTCGGGGGTGTCTTCGAAGGTGGCGAGCATGTCGGCACAAAGCTCCCAGTTGCTAGAGAGAACAATACAACAGGCGTGGGGAGGGGTTGGGGGCGGGGGGTTAAACCGGTGCGGACTCATGTAACACGTCTGCATGATTCGGTCAAAGTCGGGTTGGGACTCACTTGAGAATAATGACTCGACCTTTGGCCGTGGCCGTCATCTTGCCGTCCTCTGCGATAGTAAAGTTGGCTATGATGTTGTCGATTAGGAACAAACCCTCGGGGTCCTTCTTTCCCACCGCGTACCACGTCCCTGCGTACTGTCACAGTGACGGACACGTTCATCACGCACACACGCCGACTCCACAGAGGAACTTTTAGAGCGCAGTAAAATCAATTCATGCTCACCCTGGTCTTATCGAAGTTCTGCATGACCTGGATGTTCCCCACCTGGCAGTCCTGTGCCCAGGACAAAGCCAGGAGACAGAGGGACACGGCGCACCACAGCATTCTGCCACAGGAAGAGAGGACATGAGCAGGAGAAGCCACAAGCGCTTTCTAGATAATCCTCGTCTTTAGTTGTCATGAAGAGACAGCAGAACGAGATGAATCCAAAGTTGAAAACCACCGGTCACGTGTGTTAAACTTTTCAAAACCGTTGTCGACATGTACCTTGTTTCCAAAAAGAAGACGTCGCCTCACAGAGCTCCTCCTGTTCTGTCCGGTTTGGGTCTTATATACAGCTGGCTCCTATTGCATAAGTACTCAAGGCCTGACCCCCCCGCCCCCCCACCCCCCCCCCCCCCCCCCCCCCCCCCCCCCCCC
>CAAKHB010005687.1:27261-43294 GCA_901007665.1 Aeoliscus strigatus | reverse complement strand
CCCAACACCCGCACCCCCTGCTCTTCCATTGGACAAACATTTACATAACTGACCGGGTCCGATTGATTTGTGAGTTTTGCTCATTTTGGCCGACCCCTCCTCGGCCCTCCACGTGCACCCCCCCGCCCGTCCAGGCATGTGTTTTTCACGCCGGAGCTGCAGGAGTTCTTAGGAAAACAATCCTTAGCGATGCCTCATCTGGGATGAGCTGTATGATTGACTGTTTTTCTTCCTTCAGCTTTCACACACAGTCTTTGAGGCGTGTTGTTGTTGTTGTTGTTGTTGTTGTTTTGGTGCACCCTTAAGGTGGAACTGAAAGCTTGTTGCCGTGAACTCTCCCCTGTGAGTGCGACATGGTCACACTGCCTTTGTTTCAGCTTTCCTGCCCTGTCCATATTATCCTTCATCCTCCGTTGATTGTATTGTCAAGAGTCTGATTTCAATCTTGTTTGTACAGATGACGAAAATGGTGCTAAAGTCCATGTTCAGCAGAAAATGATCAATACAGTTTTGTTCGCCGGTTGACAATGACAGAAACATGAGAGAATGCTTTTTTTTCCCCCCCTGAGTAAAACTTTATGTAAAATAATCACTGATGGATTGTTAGATGAGAATTAGACAGTTACTAACAGGGTTCATGGCTATTTATCGGCCTAAGTGGGTGTCGCACACAAACTTTCCACATTATTACAAAAACACCAGCACCAGTAACTCCGGTCCCTGCTCATGTAAGTAAAACATTTACAATCTGCCCCGACGCCGGTCTCATCCCGCTCCAGTCGACTGAATTGACGCTGTTGTTGTGCGCTGAGATCTTGTAGTCGGGTCCTCTGAGGGCTCCGAGAGAACAGAGCGCAGCAAAAACATCTGCAGCTTGCATAACCAAAGGCCTGGCCGGTCCAGCCCGCTGCCATCATTTGTGTTCCACAGAATTAACAGCAGCTGGACTCGGGCCAGTAGCAGCGCAGCATTTCATAATCGTAAAGGATTGGCCAAGTCCACAATCCCTGTAGCTGGACAACATATGGGCCGTCGATTGGTAAATGGTGAGTCTGGCACAAAAACAACATGAAATACCGCATGTATTGGAGCTTTAGAAGAAGAAGCTTCTAGCAGGAAGACATGTATGCAAGGGAGTGATGGTTAATGTAATCAGAGAGAAGACAATGCGAGTTAAACTGCAGTGTGAAGGAGCACAGCAGATAGGAAGGGAATCTTCCTGGAATGTTGATGAGTCCTGATTGCCTCATGACGGTTCCACACATACGCGCTGGATCACATCACTTCAGGCCCTTTTGACTGGTAATTAGCTTTGTGTTGGTATGATGGGACAGAGTTTCTCCACTACACCCACGTCAGAGGCCTATAGTCAACCGACAAAACACTAAAACCAATCTAATAATAAAAAATATATATTATGTGTTACATCAGGAAGACATTGTAAAGTCATTCACAGGTCATAACATATCAATTTAAAAAAAAAAAAAAGTGAGTGAGAAAGACAAATTAACTTGAGATGGTCATCAGGGTGTGGCCTTCCAGTACAGCTGAGTGCATGGGCGTCGGTTTGGTTTGAAATGTGCTGGGGACAGAGATGCATTCCCAACGGCCCCCCTGGCCCCCCGGGAGATTCGCCCCACTGATCCGTTCCAGACTCCACTTGCAAATCTTGTCATTTTAGAAATCCCTCACGGGGATGATAAATACAAAAATACATTTATGTGAACAGAAGACAAGTCAGCGCTGAGGCCGAACACACAGACCCGCCAAAACGTTCAAAGAGGAGAGGGATGAAGTATACAAAATATAGCATATAATATACCATAATAATAGAGTATAAATATATGTTGAGTCTTAGCCAATGAAGACACACTTGCACCATTCCGTCAGTTTGTGGTGAAAATATTCATCTTGCAGTGAAAATGATTTCTTGGTGAAGGTTCCCTAGTTTCCCTAGTTTGGGCATCAAGCAGGCCTACTGTCCTACTGTCCATCCCCCCGCCGTGTCCTTTGTCTTTCTGTGCCACTGTGAACTACAAGCTGCTGAAATTTACTTCAACGCCTCACACACACACACACACACACACACCCTTTCTCTCCCTTGATAAGCTCGCCATAATCCCCACAACAAGAAATAGAGGGAACTCCTTGTCTTGCCAGCCTGCCAACATCTAGTCAGACAGTGTCACCGGGTTAATAATAGCCCACCATCTTTGATTAGAGCCTTGTTCCCAGACATCCAAGTCCCTCGAATTGGCCAATTTCCAGTTCTGAAACGGATTCTTCCATGATGATGTTGATTTCGTTAGAGCACACAGGTTGACTGTGCACGAGTGTTGGCTCCTTGTTATGATGAACGGTGCAGAGGCTGACAATTAACAGACTTAATTAGTGTTACCTAACGCAGGTGATCGGGTCGGAACTAATATGAGCTTGAGTATGAGTATGAGTTTGAAATGGGGCCTCAGCCCTCAGGAAAGACTATGGCTGACTGAAGATGACAAATTACCACCAACGAATGTAAAGGAAGTCTATGAAGTACAAGCCGTCATGTTTGGGGTTATTTAGCAGCGTGTGTGTGTGTGTGTGCGCGTGTGTGCGTGCGTGTTTTTGCCAACTGATGTACATGCCAACTGAGTTGAGGTAGAAAGGTGACCAAAAAAAGTAAAGATGCACAAAAATACTCCTGATTGTTGTATATTAGTGGTCTGGAAGGCAACAAAAACGCCCCCACCCTGCTGAAAGGTGCAACAACCATCACAAATATGGTCAGATCAGAGATCGGTCCAGGGTGCACAGGCCCAACGTCAGCTGCTCCACCGCCTCCGATGCAGAGGATGAGGAATGGATGGGTGGATATTTGACCACTTCACCTGCCATGAACACACCATTTGCACCTGCGCTTCCGTTTGAACTTGAAACCTTCCTCCCCCTGCTCAGATGGGGAGGATTGTCCATATAAAATGGTCAGCGGCAGGATTTGCGGGTTAAGGACGCTTAAAGCAGGGCTTTTATTGTCATGACGTCACATTAATTAGCAGCCACAGTGATCCTTTCAGCCTCCTAAGCCGCCGGCGCCGCGTCTTGTCCTGCTGCCGGTGCTCAGTAACTCCCTGAGGGACCGCCGAGGAGGATGCTCCAAAGCCTGTAGACCTTCTCTCCCGCACAGGTGAGGCTTCTCTAACCCAGAGTTCCACCAAGAGTTCCAACGTCCAAAAAAAAAAAAACATGGCAGACAAAGACAGCGTGGAGAAATACCTGGAGAACAACCCGCAGTTCGCCAAAGAATACTTCGACAAGAAGCTGAGGGCAGAAGCTCTGACGGCGGCGTTCTCCGCGCCTCTGGACGTCAAAGACACCGCGTCCTTCAAGGATGTGAACTCCATCCAGGAAGCCGCCATCATCTTCGATCTGGTCCAGGAGCTGCAGACTCAGGGGGAGATGGAGAAGGCCATCCACAAAGTTCTGCAGAGGGTGGCTCTGATCACCCAGGCCGACCGGATCGGCTTCTTCGCGTGCAGGTCGAGGAACGGAACGCCTGAGCTGGCCACCTGCCTCTTCGACATCACCCCGACCTCCAAGTACGAGACCAACCTGGTCCACCCCCAGACGGAGATCGTCTTCCCTCTGGACATGGGCATCGTGGGCTTCACCGCCACGTGCAAAAAGCCGCAGAATGTCCCCGACGTCACACAGGTGAGCGCTGCTGGGGGTGTTTTGGTGGTTTACTTGACCTTCTGTGTTGGTTGACAATGTGAGGGAATGAGACGATGTGAGAGAAAAGAAAGTACAGATGGTTTTTGTCTTTATCCTGAAGGAAATTGTTCAGAATAATAGATTGGAACAACAAAACACATATATATCCAAAACAAAAACAAACGCAGTGACAAAAGATATAAAAATAGTCCAGAATTACTGAAGCAACATGCTAAAAATGATAAATAACAAACAGCTTATTCCTGGAAGACACGTCCCTCACTCTCCTTCAGAGGTCTTTATTTTCCAGAAGAACCCACATTATTTGGACAAACATGTCACCGTGGAGCTGATACAAGTTAAAGAGACAGAAAGAACCCGATGAATGGGCTTTTGTAACTTAGTGAATTCTGATTCGAATCACTATTCTTCTGCGTGACATGTTCATGGTTGTCACACAGCTCCATTGTCTCCAGACGCGTCACTCTGATTAGACGCCGCTGCTCTGGTTATTTACCGGCACCTTTTGTCTGCTGACACAATTTCAGCTGGATGTTTTGTGCCAGCGGTCGCCAATTCTGCTGATGACAAGACAACCAATCACAGTTTGATAGAAAGTCAGATCAGGCACGTTTCGGAAAGCCGGCGGTCTAGTTCACGGCATGATGAGAGTTTCAGTCCGACGGATGGATAATGAGCAAAGTGGAACAATACCGAAGAGCTCAGAATGAAATAAACGCTGACAATTAAGTTCCACTTGTTCGTCCGTGCATTCACCCAAAGCTGATGTTGTAATGTTTTTGGGCTGGGGGGTGGGGGTTGTTCCCCCCTTTTGTCTTCACAGAACAAAAAGTTCTCTGACTTTGTGGACAAACAAACCGGATACAAGACCAAATGCATGCTCACGTTCCCTCTGATGGCGGACAAAGAGTGCCTTGGAGTCGTACAAGTACTGAACAAAATAGGAGCGGCTCACTTCACCCCCGAGGATGAAGCGGTAAGAACTCAACGGATAAAGACCAGGCTGACCCTAGAAGCACCCCCCCCCCACACACACACACACACACACCCCTCCACCCAGAGCCTGTCTGTTGTTCAAAATTGCACAAAAATAAAGATGATGAGTTTAACTGCACCTGTTGCTGGTTTCAATTTAATTTAACTTAAGTTTCACCCATTTTTCGTTTTAATGGACAAACCAAACGGTAACGTTCCCAGGAAGTGTAAAAACGTGTAACGAGATCCAGCGAGAGCCTTGGCAGCGGCTTGATCCCCCAACAGTGCATTTTAATCAGTGTGTGTATGTGGGGGGGGGGGCTGGGGAACATTTTGTCAAAATCCCTTTTTCTGCTTTATCAGCGTTTTATCAAGCGACAAACCCACACAAAATGTCTTGTCATCTCTTTGATTCTGAGGCTGCCTGATCCACACGCCTCCCAGACTCTGACAAAGCCCATCTCCGACGGTCAAACGTCGCCACGTGCACGCCTTCGAAGAAAAAAATACCGACTTCCGTCTGCCCGTGTGCATTGATGAACGCTCTCGTCTGATTTGCTCCGCAGCTCTTCCACAAGTACATGAACTTTGCCCAAGTCATCTCGCTGCAGCACTACACAAACTACATGTTCAATGTGGAGTCCAGGAGGAGTCAGGTGCTTTTTAATACGTTCACTGAGTGAGTGAGTGAGTGAGTGAGCGTCTCCCCTTAGCGACCGTCTCATGGCTCGGCCTCCCGTTTCCCTGGCTAGGTGCTGCTGTGGTCGGCCAGTAAAGTGTTTGAGGAGCTGACGGACATCGAGAGACAGTTCCACAAAGCGCTCTACACCGTGAGGACCTACCTGCAATGCGAGCGATACTCAGTGGGTCTGCTGGACATGACCAAGGAGAAGGTGGGTCCGTGGAGCCCGGGTTGGATTTGGACACAGGTTTGAAATCATGGTTCACGCCCCTTCTCTCCCTCCCCCCACCAGGAATTCTACGATGAGTGGCCGGTGAAACTTGGAGACGTGGAACCCTATAAAGGACCAAAGACACCTGACGGCAGAGTAACCAACCCATTCCAGTTGGCGCGTTCCGCGTGAAACGTTCCGATCGTCGACGTGTCTCTGACGGCACTCTGCTTCCCTTCCAGGAAGTCATCTTCTACAAGATCATTGACTACCTCCTGGAGGGCAAAGAAGAAATCAAAGTCATACCGTGAGCAGCAACAAGAACCTCCTCTTATCAAAAGTGATCCCAAACTAGTGACGTTTAGGACGTGTATTTCTGCCTGTATTTCATCCCACACTTGTGTCATTGGAGAGCCAACATAGTTTAGTGATTATTACTAAATCTGACTGTGCAGACAACAAGTCAGTTGAACTCTGAGGCCGACGCACAGAAGCCCGACGTATGTCGCTCACTCAGTCTGGTCTCTCAGTTAATGATTGTCACACGTTACTACAGTGGTTCCTATAAATCAGTCGATCACATGTAGTTATACAGCCCCTTTCAAAACAAATACAGGCCGTTCAAAGTGCTGTACATTGGGATTGAAAACAAAGAGGAAAAAATGTACATGTAACAGTCAGACACAGAGACTGACGCACAAGACTGAAGAACAATCAAATGTAGCAATGGAAAACATGAAACATCATATATGCAGTATATAAACTAAATAGAAAGAAAAACGGAGAAAGATGGAATTGGTGTGTAGCTGAAGCGTTCAGGAGCTGTAACATTCTCTCTCTGTGTGACTCCTGCAGAGGTCCTCCTGCAGATCACTGGGCTCTAGTTAGCGGACTTCCAACCTACGTGGCAGAAAACGGCTTCGTAAGTCTCCAATAGGAGGTTGATCATTGTTCCTACATCTGTATCGGGTCCCTACGTAGGGAGAGGCGGCGTGTTTCTGTGCACAGACGTCATGTACAGTTTACAGTTTACCGCCCGCTGCTCAGTGCAAACAGCTGACAAAGCAAGAAATACGATTTTTATTCAGATCACATAAAGCAAACAAAGCAAGAAATGTGAATAATAGAATAATGAAATTAATTTCCTTCATTTGCAGATTTGTAACATGATGAACGTGGCGTCAGATGACTTTTTCACTTTCCAGGTGAGGAGACTTTCGCCGTCACTAAAAGTCAAACTATGAAATGTGCGGCGGTGGCGAATATTTAAGGAGTTTGATCTGCGTCCCCCTCAGAAAGAGGCCGTGGACGAGACGGGTTTCGTCATCAAGAACGTGCTGTCGTTGCCCATCGTCAACAAGAAGGAGGAAATCGTGGGCATCGCCACTTTCTTCAACAGGAAGGACGGAAAGCCGTTCGATGAGCACGACGAGCAGATCACCGAGGTCAGCGCGCGGGCAGATGGTCTGTTCTGACGTTTGCATATATTAATAGGATGGGGGCACTGTGTGGGTCGTCACCCGCACATGAGGGGGAGACAACGGAAATCAGACACCATCTTGTGATTTCCGTTCACCTCCCCAGGCCCTGACACAGTTCCTGGGATGGTCCGTGCTGAACTGTGACACCTACGACAAGCTGAACCGGATGGAGTACCGGAAAGACATCGCCCAGGAGATGCTCATGTACCAGACCAGATGCACACCGGACGAGCTGCAGTCCATTCTGGTCTGTGTTTGTCTGTGGAACATCAGATGAGCGTGTTGTATTTTCCGGTTTGGGAGTCAATGTTTTGTCCTGTTTTAGAACACCAAAGAAAAGTTTGACTCGGAGCCAGAGGACTGTGATCAGAAAGAGATGTACAAACTGCTGGTGAGTTTGAAATGAACCTCGGTGGCGTTGCCGACGTCCCATCACGTCCAGTCGGGTCTGAGCGGCTTTCACCTCGTTTCCCGTCAGAGAGCCACCTGTCCGCCAGCCGACAACGTCAACGGGGAGAATCTCTACCTGTTCTCCTTCAGCGACTTCCCCGTCTCGGAGTTCGACCTCATTAAGGCGGGAATCCGCATGTTCTTCGAGCTCGGAGTCGTCGAAAAGTTCAAGGTTCCCGCGGAGGTGAGTGACGCCTTTAGTCCGGTGAATCGCGTCTTGTTTTATTCAGTGTTGTAATAGCGAGAAAGGTGGGAGTCAGAAACACAGGTCCTGGTGATCATATCAGACTCTGTGGGTCAAAGGTCAAGCTAACACGTCCTTTTTCTGCTGTGAAATGATTCATATATGTAACAGTACGCTCTATATCAATTCCAATTCTGTCAGTTATGCTAATGGACAATCTGGGCGACACGGTGGTGCAGTGGTTAGCTACTGGGGATCTTTCTACGCTGAGTATCAACTCATTTTCTCTCTGTCCTTCAGACGCTGACCAGGTGGATGTACACGGTGAGGAAGGGCTACCGAGCCATCACCTACCACAACTGGAGGCACGGCTTCAACGTGGGCCACACCATGTTCTGCCTGCTGCAGGTAACGTGCGCAGCGCGCGCGTCGTCCCTCCGCGGCCTGACAGACAAAAACCAGGAATGGCTTAGCGACTGCTCGTCGAGTCTCTCTCCTTGTTAGTTTCAGCAGAATGCGGTGACAGTCTTTTATGACAATATGAAGATTATGAGACGCTAATGCGAAGAAGCTGACGACGACACAGTTTTGATGTCACGTAGGCGGACATTTCTGTTTGTCACATGTTTTATCTCCTCTGAGAGCTAATTGAGTTCAAGTCTGACACCATGACGCTCAGTATTTTGCACATAATAACCGACGATTCATGTCTCGCGGCACACAGACAGGGAAGCTGAGGAAGTACTACTCTGATCTAGATGCCTTCGCCATGGTTGCAGCCGCTTTCTGCCACGATATCGACCACAGAGGCACTAACAACCTCTACCAGACAAAGCAAGTCAAAACATTTCACGCTGTGTGCGCGTGTGCGCGTGTGTGCGTGGATGCTCGTGTGTAAATCCATGTCTGCACGTCTGTGGCGTTTAGGAGCGCGGCTCCTCTGGCCAAACTTCACGGCTCGTCCATCATGGAGAGACACCACTTGGAGTACAGCAAGACCCTCATGGCGGAGGAGGTGGGATGCGGTTTGTTGGAGAAGTTGCCATTGGCAGTTTGCAGCCACGTGTTAATCCCCCGTTCCTGGTCTCCTGCAGAGCTTGAACATCTTCTGCAACCTTCAGAAGCGCCAGTTTGAGAACGTGCAGCACTTGTTCGACGTCTGTATCATCGCCACTGATCTGGCGCTTTATTTCAAGTACGTCGCTCGAAACGCTCAAACCGGTCCATTTCCGTCTCGCCCCCTGCTGGACTGACGCAGCAGGTTTCACAAAGTCAGTTTTGGAACTTGTTTTCTCGATGGGTTTGACTCCTCTGTGTGCTTGTTGCTGCTCCTGCAGAAAGAGAACCATGTTCCAGAACATTGTGAACGCCACGGAGCCGATGACGAATGAAAAGGAGGCCACTGACTTTGTTTCCAACAATCCCGTCAGAAAGGAAATTGTCATGTAGGTGTATGAGAATGAACTTTTGCAGCCTTTACTTACAAGTTGCATAAATCTGCTCTAATACATACGAGTAAATGGTAAATATAGACCGCCGTCATCGACAAATATCTGTAATCCTGCAGCAGCTTTTTGACAAAGAAACTCATCAGTAACAGAAGCAGCGAGCTTCTCCCCACTCCTGACTGTCTGTCTCTCACCTCCAGGGCCATGATGATGACAGGCTGCGATCTGTCCGCTATCACCAAACCCTGGGAAGTTCAGAGCAAGGTGGGTGGCCCTCGCAGCCCTCCCATGTGTGGGATTTTGACATGAATTGTGTTGCTTACAGGAGGTGAATTAGGCGTGCACGAGCAAATGTTAAAAAACAAATTCGCAATTCAATTTGAATTCTATTTATTTGTGCAGCCCAACGTCACTGTTACAATTGTCTCGATGGACTTTACAGTCCACACAATACTACACCCTCTGTCCTGTGACCCTGAGTCAGGGTGAGGAAAAAGTGCCCAAAAACCCTCGTAACGGGGGAAAACCTCAGGGAGAACTGCGTAGAGGCGTACCACAAGGCTCCCTGCTAGGCTCCCTGCTAGGCCCTCTCCCAGAGACGGAGATGACAGAAGAGATTTAGCTACTAAAAGCTTCCAAAGGGTCCAACGGTGACTGTCCATCTCTGTCTGTCCAAATCATCGACGGCGGCTGGAGAAACATGAGAGATGAGGAACCGGGGGTGGGTGGGTCGTCCCAGGATCGGCACGTTCAGTTGGAACAACATCTCCAGACTGGAAGGCACCGCACCTCTGGGAGAGGGAAGGAGTCAGAGACACCTGGGAAAAGGGGGAGAGAGGAGAAAACTGTCTCGCAGCTGTAGTTAAAATATTCACTCCCAATGTAATTTATAGCCTTTTTCAGGAAGAGGAATAAACACGACGTCAAACAAACTCCGTCTTGGTTGAGTAACAAGCCTCAATGTCACAGTCTGCGTCTGATAAATAACTCACACAAGTGAACGGATGTTTTATGTCCTTTCATTTTTCCTGGTGAACAAAATGTGGATGATCTGCGAAGTGCGGTTTCTTTCCCATCTAGTTTGTTACAAACACTGTATTGTTCTGCTTTCATTTCGCCATTATTTCCATGATGAATAAACACACTTTTCTTCTCCTCCCCGCCGACATCAGAACACTAAAAGAAATGTCTGCTTCCACTGCGAGCCGTGACTCTCTCTCACGCTCATGTCATTCTGTCTGCGTGTCTCCAGGTGGCGTTGATGGTTGCAGCTGAATTCTGGGAACAAGGAGATCTGGAGAGAACGGTTTTGGACCAGCAACCAATCGTAAGGGTCAAATCTCGCCTTGCTCAGATGATGTGTGGCGCTCTCTCGGGATCGTCTCTTCACCGTATGCTCCTCTCTGTCTCGCTCAGCCCATGATGGACAGGAACTGTGCCGAGCAGCTACCCAAGATGCAGTGCGGCTTCATTGACTTTGTGTGCTCGTTTGTATACAAGGTACTCAGTCGTCTACACACCACTTTTTTCTGTTTCAACCTGAGCATCCTGGGGGACTTTCATACCTCAGAGGAACAAATACTGTGAAATGATGCACTAATCAAAAGAATATAGCAAAGTAGCGCGTCAAATTAAACAGCAGGACCCGGGCGACAAGAAGCTTCATTAGAATTATTCAAATAGACATAATGATCGCACAGATAGACTTAGTGATTTAATCCAGCATGAAAAAAAGCCATCCTGGACAGAAGTTGTTTAGACAAAAACTATGAGTTTTTGAGTGACCTTTATTTCAAAGCTGCTAGGATGTTATATCTGGACACAGACAGACTATGGAGGCGTCCCAGAGGGGCTGGTGGAGTTTACACCCCCTTTGGTTCACAACAAGACACGTTGCGATGAACCCGTTGTCCCCAGCAGGCGTGTTTCTCAGTCTGGATGGTATTTGGACGAGAACCCACATGTTGGCTCCGTGGGTCACAGTTCACTGTGGACGATCACACAAGAAGACGAAAACGCTCTCCTGTCAAGAGGGTCGCGATGCTTGAATGTTTTTCCTCCCACCGCTGTTTGTCAGGAGTTCTCCAGGTTTCACAAAGAGATCCAGCCCATGTTCGACGGTCTGAACAACAACCGGGCACACTGGAACGAGCTGGCGGAGGTGTACAACGCAAAGATTAAGGCTATCGAGGACGAGAAGAAGAAATTGGAGGAAGAGGAAGCCAAGAAAGGTGGAAAAAACGTAGTTTTAGATGCGAGTATTCATGCAGACAACGGCTTTCGTATCGACAACTTTTTCTTTTTTTCAGCCGGAGGCGAAGGGAAGTCGAAAACCTGCACGATCTGCTAAGTTCCTCTGCTGCTTGGATCTGGACTGCTGCACCTAGAAACCCGCCTAGTCTGGTCAGATAAGTCTAGGCTAACTGATCTACGCCAGCATAGTTCTTCTCTGGTTAGGAACCGAACGCGTTGGTGCTCGGGCCGGTTTCCGGTCTGGTCGGGTTTCAGTCTCACCTGCTTTAGTGTCGTCTAGTCTGGTCTGGAATCCAAGGAGGGAGGAGTCAGAACCACCACGAAGAACAATGGCAGACTGCAAACGTGGACGTTTGCGTCTCCTCTGCTGGACACAGACATTTGAAAAGCTCTTCGAACACGGACATTATTTCACTTTAGCAAGAAACCAAACAAACCTGTGTGGTTTGAAAACCCTGGACAAACTTGTAAGCAACGTACAAGTGAGGACAGTGTTGATGTCGGTAGACAGACTCGCAGCGGGTTAGTGGGCTGTGAGTTGCACAACACGTAGGCCATGAGTGGAGGACAATAACCTCGAACTGTATATGAAGGATCTGAAAGGGCTTCACTTCTTGTTTGATTACCAGCTGATGTCGAATGAGTAAAATTGGAGCAAAAAAAAAAAAAAAAAACGACCTTGAAAAGTTTGTGAGTGAGTGTGTGCGTGTGTATATATACACGTTACAGGTAATGAACAAAATTACACCGGTTGTTTTCAAAGCTGTTCTCGGGTAACGTGCAAAGCTGCTACAGCTACAGCTAGCTGATGTTATCAAAGCTAGGTATCCACGGCAGCTGGCTAAAATACTTAGCAACAGCTACCTAGTAAAAATCTGTTAACTAGCACTAACCCTCACCCCAACAACCCTGAAGGACGGGTTTTCTGGTTATGTTCAAATGACTCGGGTAATTCGCATATTACCATTGTTTTCACGATACCCACAACATATGTGTATACATGCACACAAACACACACACACACACCATTAAGTAATAGTTCCAACAGCGATAGCAAAGGTCCAATGTTCTCTTACCTCAAACATTGCTGAGACATTTATGGTATTTATTTTATTACGCAAAGTAACTATATATTTTATTTTATTTTATTTTTTTGAGAATTTTGTACATGAACTGGCTTTAGGGATGGAGCGTTTCAGACGAGCTTCTGGATTTGTGGAAAAAAAAATAATAATCATGCTCAAATTTCTGCATTGCTTCAGAAAAACCTGATCTCCGACAATACAATATTTACACTGTTTAGAGAAAATGTACAATTTCATATCAGTTCTAAAAATCTTCTTTTCAACATGCATGTTTTCACTTGTGCATAGTTTAGACATGTTAAAGTGCAACTGAGGCATTAAAATGAATTTGAGAGATGTTAAAAAAAAAGGAAAAGAGGGTAAAATAGCTCTATCCCTCCTGTAAGAAGATTCGATAGGATTTGATTCGATTCGGCGTTCCACACAGCTTTAAATAGCCTCCTTGCAGACGGGGTGAGGCCGACGAACTGTAGCCTTATCATGCATTTGCAGATGGCTTGTGCATGATGTGGCGGATCCATCTAGAACACCATTGATCCTGTGATTGTTAAACGCCAAAGTCCTGTTTCCTCGCCTCGCCTGACGCAACCGTGAGTTCAGTCAGACAGTGATGCCGACATGATGTCAGCTGCTCCTCCGTGTAAACCTGGACTGTGTTCAGGCAGAGGTGACTGCCTGCACCTTGTGAGACACTTTAAGCAACCTGAGGCTTCCTCTTACACAACGTCAGCGCTTCTAATCAATGAGGCATCGATCAAGGGCGCTTAATCCAATCAGAGGAGATTTGGTACTACCTGGAAGCTCTTCAGGCGATGTGAAGAGCTGTTGTGATCCCTGGAACCAACACTGCAAGCACACGAACTGGCGTGATAATGGGTTTAGGAGGTAATTTAAAGTCCCGTTGTGCTTATTTCCTTTCAATGGTTTCACCACCAGTGCGGACTCCAGCGGTACGAACCTTCCGGGACACCAAATGATGCACCATTTGCTCATTCCTGTACCAAAAAATCTAGAAAACTATGTGTGAAATAACTTCTAATGTATGTTTGTCAATGAGATGTACTATGTGTAAGCAAATAAATGAACTTATGGAGGAAAGCGGTGGGAACTTTTTTTTTTTTTTCCTGAAAACAGTGTAACGCTCCAGCTCTACTTCACACATGTGAAGGTTAGAGGAGAGAATGAACTTCAGAAACCTCCGACTTAGCCGTACTCTCAGCCACATATCGTGCAGGGATCTTAGAGGCTCCAAAGCTGGATGAGCCTCTGAGGAAAGCGGATCAGTGGATTGGTTCTGATCCCTGCCTGATTCAATGTGTCTCGCTGTGTTAAACATCCGGTGTTCGGCCGTCTGCAGATTCTGCATGCTGACTACCAAGGGGGGCTTTTCACGGGAACCGTTTTTAGGAACAAATACGATTTAAACGTCTTTAAAGGGCCGTCCCCCCGATGAGACGGGGTATCTGACACAGTGACACACAGTGGTGCCTGCTGTCTTGTTTTCTGGCACATGGCTGGTGCCCCATGTGCCCCCGCCCCGCCCCCCGACTCTACTTTTCTCACACTTCCTTTTGGTTAATTAGCTGTAACAGACGGTATAGCTGTAACTAAATATTTGTGACTCGATGTGTGAAAAGAGAAAATAAAAAAAATCGAAAATAAAAATCATTTAAAACATTACTTTTATAGGTGGGTTATGGATATTGACATAAAATACATGCAGATCATTACAACGCACAATGGCGTCCAATATGAATCAGTTACTTCTCAGAAAACAAGACGTGAACAGAGGATTAATGGTCTCCCACTAACCTCACACGTTTTCCTTTTCTGGGAGCCGAACTGGAGGCTGCATTGGACATCGCTCTCATGTTTTACCAAGTAGGTTTTACTTTGATTGTTTGGTTTTTCTTTTAACTCACACAGAATAATTGACCCCATATACGGTGTCCATTCCGTTCACGAGAGATAAACTAAGGTGTAACGTCAGGTGGCTGAGGACGTTCAATTGCAGGTGTTGAGCAGGTACGTTGAATGGTGTGGCATGGAGCGTCTAATACGTCTGATGGGATTCATTCATTAGCATGAAGTGTTGGACAAATGGAAAACTTGGCCTGATGTCAAAATCGTTGAGTCCTGAGGAGAACATGAAAATGTAACATCTACTAAAGTGTATAATCGATGATTCCCCAGAGCTGCTGACAGACATTTGACAGGAGTAAACACAGTCTTTATTTCTGTAGCAGACAGTCAGACATACGCAGTAAGAAGGAACACGTCTTAAATCGGCGAGGGGCAGGCGGAAGTGTAAAGCGCACCGAGGATTTTGCTGCTGACATCCGCAGACTCAAAGGAACAGGTCTTCAAAGTACTCGTCAAACTCCTCGTCCCTGAGCAGGTAGAACAACAACAAACACAAAAAATATTAGAGATTTTTGTAAGGTCAGCCTCGGATAACCAACACACGACGTCATCTGGAGTAGAAATACAACTATGTTGCACAAGCAAATGCATACTGAAAGGCAGCACATCAACACACACACACGCATATAGAAGAAAAACCAGCAGGTGTATTATATTCTGTCCTGAGCTACAATGATCAGCCATCAAAGGTGAGATACATGTTCCCGTCAAATGGCATTTGCTAATGCTAATGCGCTAAAGTACAGCTAATTAACCTCTAGCCTACACTTTCATTTTGTTCTCTCCTCAGAGCCAGGAGTCAAAGGCAGCAGGTTTCACGTCCTTCCTGACCGTCGCGTGCAGGCTTGTGCAAGATATCTAGATGGTCTACATTCTGTGCGCAGAGCAGGAACCTCCATGTGGCTGCGTGTGAGGACCGACTGTGATTGTATTACAGAGGCTTACTGGGTGTTATTGAATGTGAAAACGAGACTCGCCTTGACTTTTCCTCCACGGCAGGAGCTGGGCCCCTCCAGTGGTCGGCCTCAGACTGATCCTCCAGCTCATCCTCCGCCCCCGAGCCTGCGAGAAGACGGACAGGCGTCAGATCTGAGGAGGTGCAGCCATTCTCTAAAAATATCGTCAAAATATCCTCTGAAGGAATAACAAAAGAAAATCAAAGGACGTACACTGAGACTCCTCTGATAACCAAGATACTGAATATGTAATTCTACAATTAAAATATTATAATGATTACATATTAAATATACACATGAATATATAATGTGAATTTCTCTCAGAAATGAACAATTATCTGGAATCATGTGATCGACAGTCTTAAAAACATATGTAGGGGGTACTGTTGACATCACCAGAGACACCATCCAAAGGGAAACAGTCTATCATGGGGGTACTTGAAAGAAGATGTTACTAAGAGGCACAACAAGCCGTAAATGCTGAGAATCACTGTTGCGGTGTTTAGTTTGTACTGTGTGTTGAACGTAATGGTAAATCCTCTGGGCGCAGAGACTTATTGCAGCGCACCCCCACCATCCAGACTCTGGGATACACAGGAAAGGCCCAAAGGAGCACAGACATCTTTTGAAAGTGTTCACAGAGGAAAGCAGAAAGACGAGGAGAGGAG
>CAAKHB010005687.1:16071-26864 GCA_901007665.1 Aeoliscus strigatus | reverse complement strand
GGGAGATCCGAGTCAGTCCACAGGGAGTTGTTACAAAATGTCAAGAACATGCCCAATGTGAATAATTTAATATTTGAGAAAAGATATGTGAAGACGAGACGAATCGTACCTCTGTGCTTCTTGTGTTTGTGCTTCTTGGAATGTGATCTCTTCTTCCTCTTTTTCTGCGGTGGTCCTGCATTCTCCTTTGAAATTGCTTTCTTTGCCTTCACCTCTTTCCTCCTACAGGAAAAAAAAAAAACTTCATCAAAAAGAATTCATAAAATGAAGAGGTAAACTATGACCGTATTTAAACGGACTGTATGTAACTTCTAAAACAAGCTAGCAAACAAGCTAGCCTGCCTCGTCAGGACTAATTATCATAGGTAGGAGGCGATAGTGAGTCAGTGTCGTGTGACCACCCATGAGGGTTAACTTGACAAGTTCGCCTTTCAGCTAATGCTAAGGAAGTTAGCATCTTCATGTTTCTTGTGCCAAGAATGGACATGACACTCTCTGGGTAAGAGGCTTTCAGGCAGTTCTCTGTGACAGAAATTCTACTGCACCAAACTCGCACAAATGATTCTTTACAGCGATGAGTGGCAGGAAGAAAAGCTGTTTTCAGTAATAATAATAATAATAATAATAATTAAAAAAAAAAAACCATTAAATAAGCTTACACTTGTCAAGAAAAGGATGTCAGGGGGAAAAAATGCCTCAAAGATGTTAGCTTACTTGTGATGGTAGTTGAGTTTGAATGAGCACTCGGGGCACAATCCTGCAAAGGAAATACGTTTGTCATTCACGATTAATGTACCAGGTAACATTTGTTTAGTTTTGGGGGATTTGCAGAACCGAAACACGTGTGGCTAATTAGACGTAGCCTGCTCATGTTAGCGACCGGACTAGCTAATTAGCTAGTAAGTGTGATGTAGCCCAGCCCCACTTTATAAAAAGTTAGCTATGGTGAGACTTATTATTATGTATATTAACACAACATGAATGTCTGTTTAGCTTAAACTAAGCTGGGTGAGCTTAAACTCATATGCCCAATTTAAAAAACAGTATGTATTTGATAAATTTGCTTTAAATGTAGCTGTTGCTTGAATTTTAAACACATAAGTAAAAGTTTAAAAAAATTAAAAAAAAAAATATATATATATATATATTTGTATATATATGTATGTATATATTTTACTTCTCCCCTTATCAGTTAATCATGCACAACAGCAGTTGTATTGTTTAAGCCCAGAATTTACTTTAATTGTTTATAAAGGTTCAATCCAGGGATGGGAAAGACTTGCATGTTAATCCCTAGGGATCCTTGTTCCTTACATGTACCAAGTTGACATGCCAGGTCACTATCATCAAAAATAATTCGGGCTGTCAAACATTTGGATTTAGCCTAAATTGGAAACTTGCCGTTAATGAGGACAACCGTGAACTCTGGGTGTGAGTTCAGTCCATTGCACAAGCTTGTTAAAAGGGGCCATGTCATTTCCTGCTTGACTGACTTAACTATGACTGGTGGGTCGTCCGATTACAGTAATTATTCTGACAGGATTTTCTGCAGTATGATACCTGAAGGAGGATTATTATGAGCTGGGTCTTCGACTGGCGGCTCGGCCACAACTGCACACATGTACACACACGCACACGCAAATGCAGTTCATTTTTGTACTTACTGAGTTTCACCAGAGCATTTCTCTTCTCGCCCTGTTCCACGTAGGCAAAGTTCACCTCCCAGCTCTTCAGGCCTTCCGGCTTCTCACAGCGTTTGTTTCCGCACTGGAACTGACCTGGATAGTAATGAACACACGAGCTGAATGTAATGTTGGCTGTATTTTTTACTCTACCACCACCACCACCACCAGAGGTGACATTGACTTAGCGACGTGGATCCTGTCAATAAAACCACCTGTCCAGAAGAAACACATAACAGCAACAACTGAAGAGTCAAACATATCAGTTCGCAAACATTTTATTTCATTTTTAATTGACTGAGAGCGAGAGACGGCTGGGAGAAAGATGACAAGTGTAAACAGTCTGTTTTTCCACAAGCCCTCCTTCACCTCCCTCTCTTCTCCCTTTCTTCACTTTGCCTCATCCCCCTTAGGCCTCCCTCAAGCCCCTGCACAGCCTGCCTGTTATCCCTCGAGGAGCTTAAGGTGGCATTGATCTGGTCTCCGCGGTTCCTCCAGATTGTAACAGCAGGAGCGAGTGCGTCAGAGCGGTCAATTCACGCCTTATTCAGCAAGAGGAAAGTCACAGCTTCACCCTCACCTGCCAACCTCTGACACTCCGGTGATGTGATGCCGTCGGGCCACTTGAGGCCATTTGGCGGACTTTCTCTTTATGTGCTATAGTGGATTAACATAGTTTTGTTTAGGATAGCCTGATGTTCTGTCATCAAAACATGAGCTTGCAAATTGTGGCTTAAAAATATCATCCATTGACATAAAAAAAACATAAGATTCTGCCACTTTAAATCCTTTCTGACGCTCGATGGGTGAGACTTGGGACGGGGCCAAAATGACACAGAGAGAATCCTGATCTGACTCCACATCGTCAACGACGTGAACTATGGGCGTGCAGGATTCTTTGCTCTCTGTTCACACAAAGCAGCAGTTTATTGTGTCTCCAGATGTTAATGTGTGTCGCACACTCCAAGGTTACTGCTGGGACGTTGTCTGCGTGTTTATGAAACCCTCAAACTTCTTCCAGCCACAACCTTGACTAGACATCTGTTTCCAGGCCATTTTGTTGATATCTAAAAGTAAATATGTTCAATCTGAGGGTGAAATTTTGTAGCTTTTGGTAGCTGTCAAGCATCCCTGCTACACAATGATGACTTTACACACGATCAGAGAGTCAAAGAGGTCTGCGGGTGTCTTCACACACCTGGTGAGCCTCACGTGCTCCATGGAAAAGCACTGGCCCCAGGTTGACTCAGTAAACCCATTAAGAGGGGAAACTCCTGTCCATCTACGTCAATGGCTCCTAATGCCATCGGCCAGTGGCCCCAAGATCAGGACAGATACACTGTGAGACAGATGGCTGTGTGATTAACATTCACCCGATGACGTCGCAGGGCAGTGAACACAGCCAGGGCTCTTTCACTTTCAACATGAACCAGCACGTGATAGCATCAAAAATAGCCCTTTTTTTGGGGTGGAAGAGAGGAAGAGTGTGCTGACTATGGAGACAATATGACCCCAGCTATCTTAAAAAAAACCCAAAGGAAGAGCTCTGGGACTCTGGGAGATTGATTGTACGGAGCAAGTTAGCAGTCAATTAGCTTAGCATAGACGCTGGGAACCGAGTGAAACAGCTAGCGTGGCGCCAAAATGAAAGTTCCAGAGGAGTAAATTCATTTCTATACTGTCACTGAAAAAAGCTTGAAAAATATATTTCAGGAAGTTGTGCTAAATATTATCATGTACAAGACGGTTAGCATGATTGTTGCTCCACCAAACATATATATCCATTTATCTGCCCGCAAAGGGAGTTTTTAGCAAGCCCTGCCCTGTGTTTTTTTAATATATTTTCAGCGTAGGTGCATGCAGCTTTCACATATCAAGTGGCACACGACACTTATACATATTGAATCTGACTTGACTGACAACCTCCAGATAGATTTTTCTAATACGGAGAACAAAACCAAAAGGTTAAGTGTCTTCACGTCGCGCTCTGGAGAACATTTCAGTTTTTTGTTTGTTTTTTTGCTGGACAGGCAGTTCAGCTGACCTGACACAACACAACACTCACTGTACTTTGTAACCTTTATTCACTCCACAGAAAGCAGCTGAAGAGACTAAAGGCCACTCCATGAAGCTGAGGTTTGTTATGTACCGGGTATGTCCTAAGAACCACACCGCATCTGTTTCTTCCTGTGTAAAATACACATATTTTTTTTGGTGGCAGCAGGATATTCTGACACTTTTATTTACAATATGTGCTTGAGGCTAATATATTCTGAACGCAATACAAATGTTTAAATGAGTTTATATATGTTGAAAATTCATTCTGTCTCCCGCCTGCTCCGGTTAAGGGTTGCAGTTGCAGTTGTGCTGGAGCCGATCTCAGTTGATCCCCAGGCGGTGCTAGATAAGGATTTTGTTACATCTAACATCACAGGACGGCATTCAAGCTTTTTTTCTCTCTCTCTCTCCAAAGTCAGCAAAAGAGATCAGCAACTTGTGACAATGTTAGCTGAGCTAAAGGTCAAAGGTCAGTGGCAACGGTTTTAGGCTTAAGTCTTTGTGTTGAGCTAAGTGTGTGTTACAGTACACACAGAGATGCTTCTGCTTTTGTCATCTACAAGCGCCTGCAGCCACAAGATTTTCTGAACATGAGACGAGTCATAAAATTGCTGAGGCGCTAGCACAGGAAACAGAAACCTCACATGGAGCGGGAACACTGCAGTCAGACGGCTGTTTATTGACAAACACCGCTGGTGAACCAGACTAAGAACAACCTCCAACTGTTCCTTCACTCAGCCTGAGGAACAAAATCCTGCACGGTCAAAACACGTCCAACACAATCACCCGCTTTCACAACTGCACTGATAGCCAACATCAATACTCCTTTCCAAAGCATATTTTCATTTTTGTTGGAAGTGTAAAAACAGAAACAGCCACAAAACATCACCTATTGACCAGTCCGAAAAATGACACATCAGCACAGGTCCATGTACAAAAATCTAATTTTTCTCTCTCTTTCTTCACTTTTCCTGTTTTTCCTGACAGTGCTCAGCTAACCATGTTATACAGACGTGCCAGAGGAGACCTGAGCCTGATTCTTGGATTGTACAGATGTGTTCAAAACCATCTTCAAGGGCAGGAGGGTAAAGAAAGAGCACAGCCTCTGACTCTACATTTAGCCCAGCAGGGGGGGCCCACCAAAAATAAGCCCGGCCTCAACTACCTTTGGCCTCTGACCTCCTCCTGACAGTCGGTGTAAAGCCCAGGAGGGAAACAGACAGAAAAACATGACTTACATAACACATCTGCTGCACTGTGAGGTAACTTTAACATTTAATGTGGGATTACTTGTATATTCATGTGCTACTGGGGGCAAAGATGGTGTGTAACATTAAGAATCCTTCCTCCCTGGCAGCCTGCGCCGACAGAAATTCTCTGTGTTCTTTAACATTCTGCCCCCATTTTGAAGGTGTCATTCACTAAAGATGTGACGCACGTTAAACTAAGCAGCTGTAATACACAAAGAGGTGGCGTGAGGCGCCAAGAACACAGACACAGATGGAAGAGGAAAAAAAATGTAGCTTTTGCAAATTTTCATGAGAGAAAAACATTCGAAGCCGTTAATTCAAGGACGTGCTCAGAAGGGTGGAAACTGTACACAAGAGACGAGGCAACTTGAAAGTCTCATTGGGTGTTTTTACATCTCCTCCAGAGGCATGAATGCATCTGTCAAGATGTGAAAAAGTGAATCACATCCCAGAGGGATTAACAACATGAGGGAGGACAACCTGCTCTCATGTACTCGATCTTTTTCGGAGAAATCATTTCATGCAAACTCAGGAGAGGGACGCAAAGTGTTCTTGTCATCGCCGTGCGCCCTTTTGTCCTGTGTCACTCTTTCTAGTTCACCAGAGTGGGTGAACAGGACTCAGCGCGATCGATGCCCAATTTCACTAGAGGTGTGTAGGAGGTGACAGGTGTGTGGCCAACTGAACATGGCGACTACTCTTTAGCAACCCCTGCCCCTGACCTGATCTAATCCCACATCCTGTCCAGTGTTGCTGCAGGGGGGTGAAATGTCAGAGACCGGGATTACACAGTCTTAATCTGGAACAAGATATTGACTTAAGAGTGTGTCTGTGTATGTTTCTGCGGCTGTGCTGATAAATCTGAATGTGGCATGAAGCACACGGACGTCCATGTCAGAGCAGGTTTCCCTCCCCGAGTCCTGCAGGTGGACCAGTACATATCTGTCTATATAACTCGTGGCTGCAGACAGAGAGGAGGTGGTGTACTAAGCCTCGACAGTTAATAGACGGTAATCATCAAAGTACTGCCAAACTGTCAGGGTGGGTTCACTTCACTCTAAGGTGCAGGAGCAGAATAAGGTTTGTGAAACAGAACGGCGCGTTTGTGCAGAGTGACAGATTAATGGATTACCGGCGGCACAAAAGAACAAAACAAAAAGAGAGCTCAAGTAGAAAGTCCGACATCTGAAAGGATGACGTCTTTAAAAGTGACACTCTTACTTATGTAAGGACGTTCGGGGTCAGTGCTGCTGCTTCAATCACCTTGTCTCTGTCACCATCTAATGGACAATGTGTGAACTTCAGTGTTTCTCTGATTAAAAAGAATTTTGAGCATTTAAGGTATTATGATGATTAATTAATAATTTATCGGTTAATTAAGTGTTATTTTTTATTTAATTTGTATTTATTTTTTTATTCTTCTTTTTATTTCATTTTTTTGTACTGATCCCACATCCCAACAGCAAGGAGGAACAGAAATGCACACCAAACTGAAGCTCAGGCCTCAGGAGGTTAAAGCTAAACTTCACACTAACACATGACGATGGGACCTGTCATACCTTTGCCAGACACAACTTCGTTCTCGGTCCGCCACCGAAATCCAAACTGTTGGAAACAAAGTCAAAGAACACATTGAACACAAAAACACAGTCCTATTTGGAAGTAGCACTGGTTTTACAGGTATTTTTCGTGCATGTTACATCTTACGTATAAGTAGTAACTGGTGCAAGGCATCAGGGACATGTGCAGCTTTTGTATTAATACTTGTATTGTCACACCTAATGTACCAGACACCTTAGATTTGACTGAAATTGTGGAAATTATGCAACACAACACTCCATTTTGTTAATCAGAATCATATCTGAGCACACCTGTGAATCATGATGTTCAACCGTTAGCCCTACCTTGTTTTCCTTGTACCTGCTGAGGTCAGCGATGCAGTATTCCTTAAAAAGCTTGTCGTAATACCTCTTGGCCAATTCTTTCTCCCTGGGATACAACAAGGCCAAAGGCAAGTTAGGAGGACGAGGACAGAGTTATGTGAAAGTTTAATGCTTTTTGTGCCAGCAGCTATCCCCTGTTTCATCAGCAAAGAAAAGAAAAGTCGGACTGGAAATAGGAGAAGGCTTCTGACTGAACAGTTGTCAGTGTAACCAAGTACCAAGACATGTCCTCCTCATCCTCGTCCCTCCAAAGGAAGCGATGATTCTCACGCAGAACATCCAGGTCGGTTTTATCGTTTGCTCTGAGGTACAAAAACAGCCCGTTCAGATCGGAGGGGTGAATGTTATTGATATAAATGTAAATCAAATGTGTAACTCAATTTGCAACAGTGTGTGCCCGGGCAGACACCTGGACTTACGTGGAGCGTTTGAAGTCGGACATCTTTCCTCCATAATAAAGTATGTAGTCACCAACAAACTTCTTGTGTCGCTCAAACTGGATACAAATAATTAACTGAAAATGTAGTGTTTACCATAAATGGAGGGAAACACATAGAACAGGGCTGTATTAATGCTGCCACTAAATCTCATCATCTTTAGTGTTTTACAGTTCCAGTTCCATGTGCTGAGAGAGCTAAAGAAAGGATACAGCATTCAGCGATATCAGGTGGGCTCTTCTATTCCTGGCTTCCTCTCTGTAAAATGGAAAGGAAAAAAAGAAACATTATCTGAAAGATGTTTGATTTAAGATCATTTCGGTTCAGCCTTGAAGGAGGCAGCTATCCAGCTTGAAACAAACGTGTCTATGAGACGTCCACATAAATGTAAACACACATAAACATTTTGACATTGACATGTGAGTGACTGCACTGTACCTGTCCACTTCGCTGGTGTGAAAACTACTGTGAGCTGCCTTTGAGTGTGGACATTTCTGGAACGGTTTCTGCAAGATTCCCTCGTCACGTTTCCTTCAATTAAAAATGAAATATATGCATTCAATATAAGAAGAGGTGAAATGACATTAAAAAAAGACTGATGCACTCCTCCTTAGCTCTGTAAAGAACATCCAGAAGTTTACATCATATCATTTAATGAGAACTGATTCAGCACAAATTCAATTTCTGGTACGTTTACCTCTTGAGTCCTCTCTCTGAGGACTCTCCCTGTTCATCATCACTGAAATCAGAATCGTAGGCACCACCGTCCCCATGTATCTGAGACAAATACAATAACACAGCCAATCACACATCTAAACAACATTTTTTTAAAAAGCAGATGACCTGACTGTACAGGAACACATACTCAGATCACAGTCTGATGCAGACAGCTATGGATAACAGTACACAACTATGGTCCGCAAATGGTTCATTCAAACATGAATGTAACATGAATGTAACTGAACTGCATCACAAACAAAAGGTATATGTACATTTAATTCACCGTTATCCCTCGTGTTTTTGACTAATTCAATCAAAGAAGAAGAAAAGAAAAAGCAGAGACCATTTGATATTTAGGCTAACATACTGTTGAACCTGCTAAACACGAGATTTAACGTTGAAGGAAAACTAAGCAAAATGTTTACGGTGCTACATGAAAATACGGATTTGACAGACGCTTACCTTGACCAGATTATCCATGTTTCTACATAAAATTTTTAAACGGGAGAGGTGTCCAACTCCCACAATGTTTATAACATTGCGTCGCCAACTGATGACGTCAAACAAGGACGCGCGGTATGATGACGTATAACATGAATAATACTGATGAAGGAATCCTAATAATAACAATAATAGATTTTATTTAAAAGTGTCTTTCAGGACACCCAAGGACGCTGTACAATTACAATAAAAGCAAATGCAGTAACAGTAAAAAACAACAATAAAATGGTAAAATCAACAATAGGAAGGGGGATTATTCGTCATTTCAAATAAATTTCGGTTATTATACACTTTTTGTGGGTGTGGGAGGGGGTATTGTTTATGTAGATACCTTTTATGAGTTCAAATATAATTTAGTAGTGACTTACACACGTTTATGTCATCTTTATTGATCTTATAACCTCACCCATCCATAGAATTATTCGATATGTTTACCAGAGTTATTGAGAGATACATACGTACCATCGCTTCAAAGTAGGTCAGGTGATTATTATTCTCCTGAAACATGAATTCACACCAGACACACAATCCATTTGGCTAATGAGGTAATGTCTATAATTAGGATGTACGTAGGCGGATGAAAGAGAATGATTTTTGTTGCATTAGTAGTCGTAGTATGGCCACAATTTCACAACAAAAGTCCAGTATTTTATGCATTTTGTCAACAAAGAGATCAATGAAGGTTTAACAGTGACAGAAAATAAAATATAACAGCAGTAATGTGTTTACTCCTTTCTTTTTTTGTATTTTTCGCCATGATGTCCACTTTTATCACTCAAATTAATTATCTATAGATGAGAACATTATTTTGTTATTTGTAAATACGACTCATATTTCTTAAGGCTTATACTCTGGGATGTATATACCATGTCTTATTTCCCCGAATTCTTATTTCAGGTTTATTTTTACCCTCACAGGAGGCTGAAAAAAAATAAACTCATCTTCTCTCTGTAATGTCATTATCATGCCAAAGCAGCAGAAGAAAAGAGACATTTGAATGAGTGAGGCAGGTGCATTTGGTCTCAGCCTCATGAATAGTCGCTTCCATTATGCAGAGCTCCGGAGTGCATAAATAATAGCTGGCTCTGCTGATAAAAAAGCGCACCTAGGGGCCTCTTCCCCTCTCTCTCCCCCGTCTATCTCCTTCTTCCTCCCTTTCTTTCTTCCCCCCTCTTTCTCCCTCTCCAGCTTTTATTTGTTCTTCCTTTCATGACTCCATCTAGTCTATAACTTCTTTGTGGCTGACTAATAAGAGCAAATTCTAAACGGTGTTTTTTTCTTTCTTTCTTTCTTTTCCCCTTTCCCCCTGTAGGAGGGTTGGGATGACATAAATCTGAGGCTGCTTTCTCTGCTCGTCCTGTTCTGCATTTGTAAATCCTGCAGAACCAATCCGCTGGACTGGTGCCTTTCCTATTGAGACGCAGGACGCATAGACACCAGGCTGCATCCATTCGAGCGCAGCTCATCCAAGACCTCAGCAAGACGCACGGACACTTTTTTTCTGGAAAACATTTTTTTTCTTTTTTTTTTTTTTACCCAAGAAGTTGCTGGTGCCGGTGTGACAGCCAGACAGAATGGGATCCAGAGGATGGAGAGGATGGGTGCTCCTGCTGTGGGTGGCTGCTGTCTCCCTGCTGCTGGCAGATGGAAGGAGGGTGAGACAGCCCAGATGTCCCGCTGGATGTACCTGCACCAAAGACAATGCCCTGTGTGAGAATGTCCGATCTGTGCCGCACACCTTCCCCTCAGACGTCGTCTCGCTGTAAGTGCCCCCCCACCCCCACACACACACATACACACTTGCACGTGCACAATGTGATGGATAAAAAGTGATTGTTTATTATTAATCATATTATCATATCTTATTACACATGTTATATATATCATCACATTGCAGCTCTTTTGTCAAGTCTGGATTCAATGAAATCACTGGAGGAGGCTTTGTGCACACACCTGCCCTGCAACTGCTGTGAGTATCTATCTATCTATCTATCTATCTATCTATCTATCTATCTATCTATCTATCTATCTATCTATCTATCTATCTATCTATCTATCTATCTATCTATCTATCTATCTATCTATCATTTTATTTAAATAATCAGTAGGCAGACTTATTTTGTTACAATGTAAGCAGCATTATACAAAAAGTTATGGACTGTGATGAGCGGCCAATATTTATTTGTTTGTTTGTTTGTGTCG